>MIQA02002490.1:0-21389 GCA_001887855.2 Sclerospora graminicola | reverse complement strand
AAACGCCGTTCCGCAGTCCGTTGCCGTTGCTAGCCTTCTCTGGACATTCCGTATTCTTAATGCCCAATTGGCTGTTTGTAGTGTAGTCCACCCAAAGAAATAGCCCAAATACCTCACTGTTTCCCCATCTGGTAAAACTGGTATCTTGTACCACTTATCTGGTACAAATATTGTATTTTTTTTTAAAGTACAATCTATTTAGTCATTAGTCACTATTAGCTGTCACGAATTGCCTGAGCACAGTCTGAAGGCTTCTCTCTGATCTCGCTGAGTAGTCCGCTGTTTGGAACTGTCGTATTCTACGCTGATCATGGTGATGCCCTCGTCTGCTGCTAGTAAACACTTCAATGCACACTTGTAATTGAACTCCTCGCACTCGGGTGTGTGGCCCTTTGGCCTCAAATTCTGCTGTAGCTTGCACTTGTTCAATCGCTTTACTCCATATTAATTCTGTCTGCTCCCGACACGTCCGTTTTATCCCTTTATGGATCTTATCGTTTCTCATCTGCCGAAGCGTCGTGATTCCGATAGAACAAATTCCCCACTAGTACAAATGTTGTATTAAGGAATACAAATTGTTTGCTTTTGGCCGGCTGTACCTGTAAACCAGAAAGATTCCTGAATCTACGCACGACTTCCAGGGCGATAGGTACTTGTTCTGCGTGTTGCACAAAAATCGTTGAATAGTCAACGAACGCAGAAAACCGATGTTGAATGGACCTATCATGATGAAGGGGTTGAATCCCCGAAATTCTATCTTCCTGGAGCAAGGCTAGCGCCAATGGTACCACTGCTAGGATAAACAGCAGGGGCGCCAAGGGACACCCCTGTTAGAAAGAGAATGTTATACTGACTTTATCAAGCACGAAACTTAGTGCACTATACACTAAATATGGTGACCTGTCTGCATATTCGGACAAAAGGGGTAATCCATAGTCTAGGCTATCAGCGACATCATGAAGAGAACCAAGTAACTTTAAGTATTTTTTTTCGAGTGCATACTACCATAGAGTATTATATCCCCCACCACATTTTTAACAATTTCATCAACATCCATAGTTTGTGAAGACGCACCAAGTCGCAGTTACGTCAATTGTCCTTGTACTGATATTGCTAGAGCGAGTAAGTTGCTAAGATTTTTAGGCCCTTGATTATGATTCATTTGACATAAAATGCTGTTTTCATCTAGGATTTTTCAAATTCTCTAATTAGGATATTTGGCCCTTGCACATTAAAGGAACCACCTCGGTGGTGATCCAAATAGTTCCACATTAACACTCTGAATTTAACTTCACTCAAACAAAAATATCTCAAGCGCTTTCGATGGACAAGGATAACTCACGCAACGAATGAATACTTAGCTACGTCGCACGCATGTTTTACATTTAGGTTAAACTTAATCACTAACCAGTAAACATTGGATTGGATATTACGATCGGTGTTTACGTGTTGTTATCAAGTCGTCGTGATAACTATACTTCAGTAAACATTGGTTACGATCGGTGTTTACGTGTTTTTATCAAGTCGTCCTGATAACCGGTGGAACTTACTGTCGTCTACGCAATCTAAAATTTTCTACAAAATGGACAAGGTTTTCTCACATTTACAGAGGAAGTATCTATCTATTGTTCTATCGATCGTCCTCAATGCCTATCTCCTGGTCGATTGTGGCATCAATGCAGCCATTGCGTATGTACTGTACTGTCATATTGATAAATAATTTTTAGTGTAATGTTACTAGCTGGCTGTAACAAATTACAATATTAAAATAGGAATTCGGAAATTATAACTGTACCTCACCCCCTTGTTACAGTCTGGCTTTTCGGACGTGAGATCCAGGAGCAGATCCTCTCCCGTTTTGCTCCCCTTCAGAAAGACGAGGCCGACGCCATTTTCGACAAAGAGGACAAAGGAATAGGTTTTATGGGTCTATCAACTGCTCCCGTAAACTGTGCTTGAAAGTCTGAGAAATAGAGTTGTCGTGGTCCTTGTGTCTTGTTAACTCTTGGACTCCTCAAGACGCTCTTCTGAACAAAGAGAGCTACTTTTTAGTGAAGAAGTTGACGACCAGTCACTTGCTGCCCTGCATCCATCACAAACGCCTCTCTATTCCCCTGCTCGTTGTTGTTGGCCACAACTACTGCCACTGCTTCTTGTGCATGGGGCACCTTTGTCACAAAGCTGCATATTCCTCACTCAAGGACGACCAGTTTGCCGCTCAGCTCGAAATCCTTTTCTAGCGGTAAGCTGGGCTACAACTACCTGTGTTTGGATCTCTAGCCCTTCGTTCACGCTAACAATGCCAAAATCAGCTAAGGGAAAAGTTCACCTCCGTTTGAATCATCTCGGTTAGAGGATCCTAACCAAAGAGCCAACCAAGTTAATGAAGACATACCGGGGTAGGATGGGTTGAAGATCTTCTGAAGAGTCGGGTCGTGATCAGGGCAGAGCCGGTACAGGTCAGCTTGAAGGTGCAGCCAGGATGGGCAAGAGGGTGTTACGCAACCGTGCGACGAAGTAAATAGGTTCGAAGTAAAGGTCAGGCATGAGTTGATGTATGGTACACAGGTATAGGACATTGCATATATAATAACAGGTTTAGATTTTCCCCCTAAAGCAAAGAGTCGCTCCGCCACGTGTGCGGTCATTGGGAGCACAGGGTTGATTAGTCCCCTCTTGCTCATCTATTTCCCGGTTAAGACGCGCTTAGACGCATTTTGGCTTACCGGAAGACCCCCGACGGGTTTGTTTTAGGTGATCGAACCTCACCCTCAACGCGCACGTGTTTGGAACACGTTAATACTATTGGTAAAGGTTTTGTGGAGATAACGTTTGTGGATTACTGTGGAAGATCGTGGATTGATCGCATTTTCTTGGTTTCGTTATATCTCTCTCTCATTGGCTGGCCTGATCAGACGAACTTTCCTGATCAGTGCCTAGATACTGAATAAGTGTCGACCCCAACCCGTTCTCCGGTGAAGATTTCCACCCGAGGACACCCCCGTCTCGAGAAGGTCAAACCCTCCGACCTGATCAAGATCATCCTTTTCGTCACCGAGTCCACCTAAGTGAGTGTAATCAGCCCCGATCGACGGGTACACAAGGTGAGATGAAGTTAAACATAGATCCTGACGAGCATGAAGACCGGCCAGATGACCGGGAGGATCAGATCAGTCACCACAGTGGTGATTCATCTGATTCCGATGCTGATCAGGATCGACGGAGTACCCCTCCGATAGTTGGTCGTCCGGGCCAGTGGGTATCCGGATTCCACCCACGACTTCGGTCATGGATTTGGAAATCGGCTCCACCACAATGGTGCGCGTGCCCGTATCACTTGGTGACTCAGGATATCACCGTGATTCCTTTGATGATGAAAAAGATGTGAAAATCAAAGTGGAGGAAACTTTTTCGGGTGTATTGGAGGAAGGCGTATCGCCTCCGATGCTGTCCATTTCTAAAGGAAGCGATGATCGACCTGGTTTGGTGGAGTGCCAGGTCGAGATTAAAGATGAAATAACTCCCCACATGGCCCCGATCGGGGCCGATCTGGGTTATAGTAAAGTTGACTATAACCCAGGAAAGGATCGAGGTGTTAACCTTGATCCTATGCATAAGAAGAAAATGGAAAAAGACAGAAAAAATATGGGGGCGGATCATTGCGATCCACCTAAAAAATATGTGAAACCTAAACCGAAGATCTTCGAGGAAGACGAAGAGAAGATCGAACCAGCCGAGAAGACCACTGTCCAAGATGTGGAACGACTGTTCTATCTTCGGGAGTTTCACAAGTTCCTGGTTACCAACCCAGTGATGAAGATCATCAAGCCTAAGATCATCAGGAAGCTGGAAGGTCGAGCGACCCGGCCGGTGATCACAGGCAGTCAACTTGATCTGATCAGGAACCTCTTGGCGCAGATCGACGAGGTTGGCTTCACTACTGGTGCTTTCGACGCGAATATGCTATTCGATCTGGATCAAGAGACGATCAGAGAATCTATGATCACCCTGTATGATCATCTTGCCTCGTTACTAGGGGCGAACCCAGTGGTTCAGTCGCCGATCGCGGATCCTTCGCACCGATCACAGTTGGTGGAGTATCCTATGGATATCGAGTCGATCTATCAATCGTCATCACAATCTGGAGCGGCATCCACCGACTCCTCGGTTGGGATCACACGTATGACGTTGGGCCCGAAAGGGATCCAGCAGATCGACCCCAAGACCGAGTCGCAGAACAGGAAGAGAAAGCCTGAACCTGGTAGAGTCGGATCGGATGATAGTTATGAAGATGCTCAGGAAGTGCCACAGGCCAATCCGACCTCCAATACCGGTCATACCAACATGCCGGAGGTCCCAGAGCAATTAAAAGCCATGTTCGCGACAATGATGAACCGATTTGCGGGTGATCAGTATGGATTGCCTCAGTACACACCTGGACAAGGACAACCATGGCGATCGGCACCGAATATGAATCAGTCTGCTGAGAAATCGGTCAAGAGACCCGTGGATGTGGAGATGGAATCAGTCCGATCAGCCGGAATCGTTCGTTCGATATGCCAGGCCGATCACCAGGACCGATTTCACCGATCACCCCCGCGGAGTGATGTGGACATGGAGTCAGAGGGCGAGATCAGCCAACATTTCGATCCAGATGATCTGGACATTGAGATGCCTCGTAGAGCGAATATGGCCTCCGCGCAGGCATTTGACAGTGAATCAGGAACGATCACCCGAGTACGAATGTCTGCGATCTCGGAATTGAAGGATTTCACTGGCAAAGATATGGATGACGATCAGGCCAGAGGTTGGTTAAGCCGGACTAAGTCAGCTTTTCTGAGGGACAAGACACCGGAAGCTGAAAGATGCCTGATCTTCGCTGATCTAATGAAAGGCCCGGCCAAGAACTGGCTTAAACAGCTAAGTCGTGAAGTGCGTCTGAAGTGGCCTCGGTTGTGTGAAGAGTTTGAAGAACAATATTGCAATTCGGGGGTGTCTGTCGCTAGACAGTACTACCACATGAAGAAAAGATCCGACGAGACGCCGATCGAGTACTTACATCGGTTGAATGTTGCTGGTCTACGCGCGAAAATGCCGATCAAGGACCCACGACACCCGGACATAGCCCGTGAACATGTCGAACACTTCATTGGAACTCTGGACAATCGCGATCTGGCTGATCAGCTAACCCTGCTCCGTATAAAGGACTCAGAACAACTGGAACTGACTCTAAGGACGTTGCAACGGGCCAAGAGTCGACAGCCCAAGGTCGAGGTAGGATCGAACCGGTACCGGTCCAAGCCACACCCTGATCAAGGCAAGATACCGGCAGCCCGACCAGCCAGAGCGATTCGAATGATCGCGAAGGAATCAGACAGTTCAAGCTCTGAAGAAGAAAGTGGTCAGTCGAGTCTGAGCTCGGACGAGGAACAGTACCGTCATGTATTTACGACGGAACCAATGTATCGCCCGAGATCATCGACTAATGGTGTGGACGGACGGAAACCTGGTGGTATTCAACCTGATCAGGACCGATCTCGTAAGAAATGTGTGCATTGTGGGTCGACCAAACATGGAGATCGTGATTGTTGGAAAAGAATTACGTGTGGAAAATGTGATCGTAAAGGTCACCCTTCTGATCACTGTTTTTTCGTGTGCAAGACCTGTGGGAAGCTTCATGACGCCGGCGCCTGCCCTATCGAAGAATTCTTTAATCTGATGCGCAAGTGGTATGTGCCGACTAAACATGCTGGTATGCTCCCACCAGATGTTGAGAAGATGTTAAACTAGATCGCTCGCCAGGTTGGAATCTGGTTCGAGCCGAGCGATCTATGTTCTGCATTTATGCATATGTCGGTAGCGGAGATAAGTTTGAGGAAAAGAAGATAACCGACAATACATGTTCTAATTCAAATTGCATCGATCGGTGTCCGATCTACAGTCTCAGAGTGGATGAATATTCCCGATCGGACGTGATCATGGAGTTGGATCTACTGCCCGGTGAATCCCGTGGATACTGGAAGTATCACTCTCCCGACAAGTGGTTTAAACAGGCTAAAGCTAATGGAAAGGTCAACAATGAGAAAGCCACTATTTTATTTGACTCTGGGGCGGAAGTCTCGATCATCGACTCCGCCTTTGCTCGTAAGGTGGGATGTCGTATAGACAGTACCCAGAGGCAAGAATGTGTTGGGATTGGCGAGAGTTCATATATGACAGAAGGACGATCACGTGTGAAGATCACCCTGGCAGGATCCCTGGTCTACTATTTTAATGCTTGGGTTGGCCGGTTAGCCGGTCAAGACGCGATATTGGGGATGGATTTTATGGTACCAGCCGGTATACGACTTGACCTATCTCATGGAACCCTGACTCTGCCGGATGAAGTGCAGATTCAGTTATCTGGCCGACGACCTTTATATGGTACTCATGTACGGATGTTAAAAATGGGTCAGTACGAGAACATTGGAGTGTCCCGATCAGTCGATGTCATGATTCGGTCGAGTGATCGGCAGCAGAAATTGTGGCTGACCCGTGGCGAACGTTGGGTACCAACGTTCGTTAAAGGTATCGGCCGATCAAGCTACATCAGAGTCACAAATATATCCGATCAGCCGCTGATCATCCACGAAGACATGATCTTAGGGATGTGGTTACCTGAAGGGAAAGTACCCCGACAGATCGGATATGTTTCAGTGGGATCACGAAGATACATTGAATGGCAGAATCTGGCTTATCAAGCCACCACGGACGTGATCAGTGACGAAGACTTAGTGGATGAAGATACCTCACCTATGGTCGAGAAGCCGGAGTATTCTACGCCGACCAAGCTGCTGATCAGGAGGCCATCGATCGAAGCGACAGGGGAAGGCCGGGTCAAAGAAGGTCCACAGATATTGAGTATAATTAGGCCCGGCTCACCGAAAACAACGGACCCAGCTAGCGGAAAGGACAGTGAAGAGTTCAAGCACGATCATGAGGAAGAAAAGGAGGGTGAATCCGAAGTGAACCATCAGTCGAGTGACGTACAAGGGGCGATTCAAGATGATGCCGATCAGGAAAAGGTAGATCAGGTGGACGAGCAAGTGTGTATACACGAAGGTGGCGATCAATATATTGAAGGTATCGAGAAGCAGATGGCTGTGTTACCGGAAGTATCGCCAAATATGCCAGAAGTCACTATGGAAGATTTACAGGTCGGTGATCCCGAAGTGAATACGCCCGAGCAGATCGATCAGCTAAAGAAGATCATCTGGAAGAGGCGTCACTTACTGATGGGGAAAGGTAACGCCCTACCCCCAGCCGCATTCGGAGCTGTTTGTGATATAGACGTGGGAAATGCGAGGCCGATCGCTCAGCGTTGTCGTAAAGTTGCACCTCAATACCGGGAAAAGTTATCCGATTTGATCAAGGGTTTGCTGAGTACAAAGATCATCCGACCATCAACATCGCAGTGGGCATCACCGATCGTGATTGTGATTAAGAAGAATGGGGTTGATATTCGATTGTGTATCGACTACAGAATGGTGAATCGCCTCACGAAGTTGATGGTCTACCCGATGCCCCTGATCAATGACTTATTAGAAGATCTGGATAAAGTTTTATGGTTTTGTTCGCTGGATATGGCTAGTGGTTTCTGGGTGGTTTCGATGACTGATCGCGCTCGAGAGATCTCGGCTTTCGTTACACCTTTTGGGCTTTTTGAATGGAATCGGATGCCGTTTGGATTAAAGAATGCCCCACAGATCTACCAGAGGCTGATCGACAATGCTCTCTATGGGTATTTCCAGATCAGTGCTGATCGGGAAGCCACTGATCTACATGATGTGTTTACGGAAGGTGAGCCAGACCAAGATCAGGGCCGATCAGTATTGGGAAGGCGATCATATATAGATGATATCTTGGTCACGGCAACATCCTGGGATATGCTGTGCGATAAGGTCGAACGACTCCTAGACACCTGCGAGCGCTGGAATTTGTCGATCAGTGTGGTCAAGAGTTTCTGGGGTCAACCCAAGGTCGCTTACCTCGGCCATAACGTATCGATCCAAGGCTTGGAAGCAAATCCGAAAGATCTAGCCGCTCTCAGCAACTTACCTTTCCCCCGATCGTTGAAGGCCATGCAATCCTTCCTCGGATCATTGAATTATTATAGCAGATTTATCGAGGACTTCTCGATCTACGCCGCTATACTTTATGAATTGAAGGAAGTTGATTATCATGGCCTGAGAGAACGTGATCGGATGGGAGGATCACCAATCGAGACTGATCACGAGGTTGAAGCTACTGAAACGGATCTCAAGATTGGATCACTAACTGATCGAACTGTGCCAGGGTCGGAAGATCACATGAATCGCGCTATGGTAGCCTTCAGTATGTTAAAGGCGAAGATGATCTCGACGCCGATACTGAAACATTTCGATCCGGAGAAGATTCCCGTGGTGATCTTATATGCCAGTAAATGGGCAATATCGGCTGCACTGGTCCAAGATCACGACGGAGTTTACTGCCCGGTGATGTTCACAAGCCGAACATTAAAACCGAATGAAGTTAACTATGGCATTGTGGATAAGGAAGTGCTAGCGTTATTACGTGTGTTGGATGTTTGCTATTCTATGCTGGTAACTAGATCAATTAAGGTATTATCCAAGCGATCTAGTCTGGCGTGGTTACTATCCGCGAGTGGTTTAGACGGAAGACTGGGGCGATGGGCAGCGGTGTTATCTCAGTGGACTTTGGAGATCATTAAGTGCACCAAGGGCGAAGAAGAAATTCTTGGGACGCTGGCAGCCAGCATCACGCCCCGATCAGAAGTCGATGAAGCCCTGATCGAGGTCGCTCCTCGGAAGCAACCACGTGAATCGATCACTATACCCCCACCGATCGTCGGCTCAGAAGAAGATCTGATCGTTGTAAGTTTCGACGGATCAGCGAGTGTGAAGAAAGGTGTAGGGGCGTATAGCGCGTTGTTATGGAAGCTGCCTGAGTGGACTGTTATATCGGCCGGCTCAGATTATACTCCAGGTATCACGGTCAATGAGGCTGAATATCGTGGTCTGCTGCTAGGTTTGGATCTCTTGCAAGAGCAAAAGATCGGAAGAGTAATTATATGCGGAGATTCAAACCTGGTGATTCGGCAGATCACTGGAGAGATCGACTGTAAAGCGCCGCGGTTGAAACTACTGAATGATCGCGTTATGAAAGCTTTACGTGGATGGCCAAGACATGATCTGTTGCATGTGAAACGTGATTGGAATCGGAGTGCAGATCACTTAGCAACTATGGCTATGCGTGATCAGGCTGGATCGATAGTCACTGATCAAGCGCTGTTGGAAGAACTGGTGGAGATCAATAGGCTGCCTGAGCTGATCCGTGTGGAAAATGAAAAGGAAGCAGCCCAGATCTTGATTACGACGAGATCACGAACCAGATCGCCATCCAACAGATCACCCTCTCGCGAAAGCCTGACAGAGGAAATAGTGCAAGAGATGCGGATCGAAAGAATTCTCAAGGCTCAAGACGAGGAAAAATGGATCGGTGACTTGAAGGCGTTTCTAAAGGGTGATCTGGAGAAGCTGAGCCAGAGTGAGGCAAAAGATTGTGCCAAGATCGCGTCTAACTACGAGATCGACGAAAATGATCTATTGTTTTACTATGTACCAGCTGATCAGGCCGATGCGGATTTGGACCGATCGGCCAGACTCGTGATCCCGGAGACTTTACAAGCTGATATCTTACACCATTATCATGTCAGTTTGGAGGGTGGCCACCAGGGTGTAGGACGAACGTATCACAGGATCCGTAAACATTTCCATTGGAGAGGATTATATCGAAGTGTACAAAAGTTTGTTGGGACATGTACGGATTGCGAAACTGGAAAAGGTATGCCAAATATCCGGGGGAGATCACCTGGAAATATCCAGGCGACCTACCCTTTCCAAGTGATCGCGATGGATCACATACCGTCCCTCCCAAAATCGTTCAAGGGCAATACCGAGTTGCTGATCTGGACTGATCTGTTCACGGGATTGGTGATCGCGAAAGCGGGATCTACACGAACGGCTCAACAAGTCGCTTGCAGTTACGAAGAATGTGTGTTTCGACGGTTTGGAGCCAGTGAAGTGATCAGGCATGATCGTGAACCAGGTTTTATGGCCGAAGTGTTCCGATCTTTTAATCAGATGCTTGGCCAGAAACAGAGCGCGACCATGGCGTACCGTCCACAGGCGAATGGTAAAGCCGAACGGATGGTACAAACGTTGACCAGGGCTATCAAGATGTATGTCGCAGACTCCGCGCAACAAGATTGGGATGAATATGCGGAGAGACTGGTGTTTGCATTGAATTCCTCTTTTGATCGGATCAGGGGAGATACTCCATTCTATCTGGCATATGGTTGGGACCCCCGATCTACCATCGAGTCGGTGATCCCTGTTGGTTGCACCCGAGGTCGAGATCGCGAAGCTCGTCGATGGCGTATGGGACTCCAACGTCACTACCAACATGCGCGGGAACAAGTCAACGAACGATTGCGGAGGGCCATCCAAGAAAGAGCTGATCGGAACAATGATCAGGCCGATTCGCATAATATCGAGCCAGGATCAAGAGTTTGGCTTTACTTGGATCGCGTGAAAGAAGGATATGCCAAGAAGTTAGCACATCTGTGGCATGGACCGTTCCGTATAGCCGAACTAATCGGTGATCATGCCGCTCGGCTGATTACCGCGGGTACTGATTATGGAATTTTCCCGATTGTTCACCTGTCGAAGTTGAAACTGGTCCGAGAATATCCTGATCGGCCTAAAACTAGGCTGGCATGTGATGATCAGCCAAGGTTTGATTTTGACGAGGCTCTCTTACCCGAAGATAGTTGGGAAAGAGCGCTGGACCCGAACGAATTCGAGGTGGAGAAGGTTTTGGATACCCGATCAGGCAAGAAGACCCGTTTTGGCCGGACCCACCGTGAATATTTGGTTCGTTGGAAGGGTTATGACGATCCCGAGTGGATAGATGAGCGCGATCTGAACTGTGGAGCTTTATTGAGAGAATTTGAACGTGATCGGGTGAGAAGGAATCGATTTGAAGTGATGCAAACCCACGAAGAGGATAACCAGGAATCTCAATAGCCTAGGTTGACACATTGTGACTGATCAGCAAATCTGAAGATCGAGCAAGTGGAGATCAGGGCGGTTGGACTGGTTTGGAAGAAACGGATGCATATACATATATATATTAATCAAGAATTATACCTGTACACACGAGAGCGATCGACCTACAAGATGGAAGTGATAATGAGACATGAACAAGATATACGAAGATGGAACGCGAGGATCATCAGGAAATGTCGTGATATATTAAGAGATTATGGAAAACGAAATAAAGGTTGGTTATCACGACGATCACGGACCATATTTAGTGCGCAGGCGAGAAATCTTGTACCCTGGATGATCCATGGGACTCGATCGGAACTGGTTTCGCCAAGGCTCATGCTGATCGGTCCAGAGCAAGCAATCACGCAGTGTGGCGACCGGAGTTATGTGCCCATAACCGGGATACCAATCCCCGCCGTCAGCCTTGAGTCCTCGCGATCCCGCTCGACGAACAGTTAAATGCAGGACGCCAGGGAACAGGAAAACGTCCAGATCACACTCGCCGTGCCGGATTCCGTCGACGATATAATCACAGATCGTGGCCCAAGCAGCCCCGGCTTTGGTGCGTCGACGCTTGCGAGCATGATGGTAATGCTCGATCCACGCGTCCTTGCGCATCGCCGTCGTGATCGGGAAATGGTGAGTCGCCTCCCATATCGCTTGCACGTGTTCCTGGTAATATAAAGCCAAGCGCCCCTGTAGCTCGACAAACCAAGGGCGATCAGGAAACGCCAGCCCGGGCATGGGTGTCAGGAGGACATCCCAGGGTGCTGAATCGATCATAAGTTCGATAGCACTTCTGGTCAGCAACCTTGGCTGCCACTGTTTGTCTTTGGGTGCCGGCGATCTGATCGGAAAGATCCAGCCTGGCGGGCGGGACCACAAGCGAGGGACGCATTTCTGCCGCACTTCAAGAACCCGAGGCGTCAGATCCCAGACCTAATCAGCACTCCAAGGTTTTACGTGTGGCCATGTGAGCGGAAGTCGGCTTGCCCTGCATGACGACATACAGATCCATGAACGGTTGGTTCGGATCGTAGCTGTAGTCGTTTTCTCTGATCGACGATCGATCCGCGGGGATGAAGACGCCCGTAAAATTGAGTGGCGGGGCGATCGCTGCCCCAGTGGCCGCCGGAGGAGTGTCAAGATCAGCTGGAGCCGGTTGCTTCCCCTCGAGATCATCGTCATCGTCGTCATCTGACTCCAGTAAAGTAACGGCCTGAGCCAGCGAATTCACTCCAGAATAACTTGGTGCTTGCGCACGGCGATCAGTGCTGCGCGATCGGGACAGAACAGACAACGTCCTCTCGTCCAGATCAGTGGATTCGTCATCCGAGTCGACCACGAGACGTGATCGCTTGGCGGGAATCATCTTTTGCTTCGATGAACTGGTCTGCTTACGCTTCCCAGAACTTGAGGCCGAAGGCGTTGATCTTGGAGTCGCCGGTGGACGAGATTGAAATGACGCAGGAGCCTTGGAAGTGCTGATCACGGGCTGATCAGCACTGCGAACAGGCAAGGAAGCGACGGAGGACGCGGGCGAAGGCGGGGCAAACTCTGGCGACTGTGGCGGTGTGCCAGATGGAGTGAATGAGCTGATCAACCCGGGAAGCCGTTGCAAGGCCGTCCGGACTGACCTGAGCCGGTGTCTGGTTTGGTCCACCTATCCATGGTTTGCACCGCAAGATTTTTCAAGTCAGCGTTATGCTGAAGCCAGGCGCGATCATCAAGCTCTAGGGTTTCAAGTTTGACCCGAGCAAGATTAAGTTCGTGCCGGCAATTTTCAGCCACTTTCCGACTCTCGCACAACCTCTTCTGTATATCGGTGCGGCCGATGCGAGAATCAGAAAGCTGTTTGGTCAAGAGCTGGACCTGCTCATCCGAATAGCGAGCCTCGATCTCCCGACGCTCTACATCCTCGGCAGTGCGGATCCTGTCGTGCAGCAGCTGATCACGGTCGAGACGGTGGTCATCGATGCGTTGCAGATGATCTACCATCTCGACCATCGAATTCTTCATCGCCTCAATACGTTCATCTGGAAATAAACATGGAGAGTCAAAAACGGATTACAAAAGGAGTGAATGAGACGAACGTACCCTGATCACGGATGGTGATAGCCATCGAGTCGATCAGCGACTGTAAGGAGGCGACGGTGTCCGAAGGCTTGGAGAGTCGCAGAGCAGCGAGGTCAGCCGACAACTGATCACGCTCCATCGTCACACCCTGAAAGCGATCAGTCAGGTCCCGCAGGTCTTGGTCAAGCCGGTCATGATCTTTGCCAAGCCGGTCATGATCTAGCCGGAGAGCCGACAGCTGGGCAGCCAGATCAGCGGAATCACGTGCCGAGGTATCAGCCGCGATCCGACGATCGGATAACTCAGCCGTAAGTGCCCGGTTGGTATCGTACAGAGAAACCAACTCGGGAATGGCACTTCGGAGTTCCGATCGTAGCCGACAAGCCTCCACGGGCCCCAATGTGAATGGGCCTGATCCATCTATCAGGCGAGCGAGCTGCTCCAAGGAACGGAGAGGGCGATCTGATGGAGGTCGAGCAGGAAGACTCCAAGACGGTCGATAGGAAGCGAGAGCAGTTGTCGGACGGATGAGGCTGGTCGTGATTGGCGTAGAAGTCGTGATCGGGACGATCGCAGGGGTAGCCGAGCTGGAGACGGAGGACGAAGAAGCGATCGGGCGGGCAGCCGAAGAAGATGAAGAGGGAAGAGGAGATTGGCTTGCGTCGGCCATGGTGATCACCAGAGAGGAAGTTGAAAAGTGAGTGAGTCGAACTGCAGTCGTTGTGCGGCTACAGTTAGTCTCAGGGGCGGCTGTGGTGAAGCGATCGGAAAATATTGGGACTGAAGTGGACCACACATGGCCGTTGATTGGTGACGATAGAACACCCATCAACATATGACGGTTGATGGGTGGGAAAAGGTTGATCACGATTAAGAAGAAAAGGTGGTGGCCAACGGATATTCACGACGTGGAGAAATCAGCCAAGTATGGTCGTTAAGCCCAGTCCCAGACACTGGCGGAATGATGGAAATCACGATCACGATCGTGATCACAGTCACTAAGTGGGTCCAGTCCTTATACATGTACAGTAATCGCGAAGTGGCTATCCAGAAAAGTACGAGTTGTCTCGTCTCAGACAGACGAGACAAACACACAGGAGATGGCAGAACCTAAACTGTTGCCTGAGTTTACGTGACGTGTGCGAAGCACGCGGATGTAAGCTCAGGACACACCATGGCCCATAATGCAAGCGGAGGCTTTGTTGGCAAGTCGTAGCGGGATAAGGGTTTTTGGGTTTAGTGATAGGTGACGATCAATGATAAAATGGACTTTCCTGGCGCTGTCGATTGCATAATCGACTCTTGCGTAGCGATCACATCGATTTTCCGAATTTTCCGCAATGATCCGAGTTGGGATGTGAAGGGTTGTGCCATCAGAACAGTTTAATCATTATAGGAGATAAGACTCGAAACGAATAAATCATTCCGCATTTTGCTCACCTCTTGCACAACCTCCTACTTCACCGACTAGAGATGAAAGTCAGTGTCTGCGTCTTCGTAATTCTCCTCGGAGTGGTAATTCCAAGTTGTTCAAGCCAATTTGAATCATGTTATGATCTATGCCTTGAACATCCACCCTACGCTTGTGCCAAATCCGTGAATCGTGCACAATGCTGCTCGGGTGTCTGCTAGGTCCGAATCACTGATCGCGTTTGTTGCTTTTGAGATAACGCCGAATAAAACTAATCATGTTTTAAATATTTGGCGTGAGCGATTTTTTGGAGCGTGGGTCCCTATCGTCAAAGGACAATTCAGGGTAGTCTGATAGAAGTCCAAGATTTATAGATCCTAGCTGGAGTAAATATTGCTTTTTCTGTCGAAGTAATATAAACATGATTTTTCTATTAGCTTTTATGTTACTACCGTGGAAAAGAATCCAAAACTGACCAATCAGAGCATACCTTCGGCAGGGGTGTGCGGCATTGGTACCGGTAGTAGTTAGTACCGGTAATACAACCGGTAGTACAACCGTTCTAAAAAACTACCGACACTGATACCGGGAACTTCATTGTAACGTAGCGGAACGGATTATTGCCGGTTACATAGATTATTGACGAGGAGTTTCGAATTCGCAGTCTAGACCTCACCCAACAAGGATGGGGAGGTTCTGGACAGGAATCAGGACCACAGGATTTCAACGGACGAATGGCCTGGGCACGGGCCCAGGCCCTCCCCCTTTGGACAGCAGCACGCCCCGCCAACGCGGGCAAGCAAGTTCACCGTCAGCAGCGATAAGTGCGGTGGTGAACTCTGCTCAGGACAACCGGAACTGGTCTCACATAGAGCCAGTTCCATCGTCAACAAGGAAAACACTTGAGGGTGTAGGAGAGCCTACGGGACCTCTGTCTCGTCTCAGACAGACGAGACAAACACACAGGAGATGACAGAACCTAAACTGTTGCCTGAGTTTACATGACGTGTGCGAAGCACGCGGATGTAAGCCCAGGACACACCATGGCCCATAATGCAAGCGGAGGCTTTGTTGGCAAGTCGTAGCGGGATAAGGGTTTTGGTTTAGTGATAGGTGACGATCAATGATAAATGGACTTTCCTGGCGATGTCGATTGCATAATCGACTCTTGCGTAGCGATCACATCGATTTTCTGAATTTTCCGCAATGATCCGAGATGGGATGTGAAGGGTTGTGCCATCAGAACAGTCTAATCATTATAGGAGATAAGACTCTGCACGAATTATTCATTCCGCATTTTGCTCACCTCTTGCACAAACTCCTACTTACCGACTAGAGATGAAACTCAGTGTTTGCTTCTTCGTAATTCTCCTCGGAGTGGTAATTCCAAGTTGTTCAAGCCAACCCGTTCTATCATGTTATAATCTATGCCTTGAATATCCACCCGACACTTGTGGCAAATCCGTGAATCGTGCAAAATGCTGCTCGGATATCTACTAGGCCCGAATTACTGATCGCGTTTGTTGCTATTGAGATGACGCCGAATAAAACTAATCATGTTTTAATTTTTTTGCGTGAGCGATTTTTTGGTCCGCTGATCTGGCTGCCCAGCTGTCGGCTCTCCGGCTAGATCATGACCGGCTTGGCAAAGATCATGACCGGCTTGACCAAGACCTGCGGGATCTGACTGATCGCTTTCAGGGTGTGACGATGGAGCGTGATCAGTTGTCGGCTGACCTCGCTGCTCTGCGACTTTCCAAGCCTTCGGACACCGTCGCCTCCTTACAGTCGCTGATTGACTCGCTGACTATCACCATCCGCGATCAGGGTACGTTCATCTCATTCACTTCTTCTGTAATCCGTATTTGACTCTCCATGTTTATTTCCAGATGAACGTATTGAGGCAATGAAGAATTCGATGGTCGAGATGGTAGATCATCTGCAACGCATCGATGATCACCGTCTCAACCGTGATCAGCTGCTGCGTGACAAGATCCGCACTGCCGAGGACGTAGAGCGTCGGGAGATCGAGGCTCGCTATTCGGATGAACAGGTCCAGCTCTTGGCCAAACAACTTTCTGATTCTCGCATCGGCCGTACCGATATACAGAAGAGGTTGTGCGAGAGTCGGAAAGTGGCTGAAGACTGCCGGCACGGACTTAATCTTGCTCGGGTTAAACTCGAAACCCTAGAGCTCGATGATCGTGCCTGGCTTCAACATAACGCTGACCTGAAAAATCTCGCGGTGCAGACCATGGATAGGTGGACCAAACCAGACACCGGTTCAGGGTCAGTTCCGACGGCCTTGCAGCGGCTTCCTGGGTTGATCAGCTCGTTTACTCCATCTGGCATACCGCCACAGTCGCCAGCGTTTACCCCGCCTTCGCCCGCGTCCTCGGTCGCTTCTTTGCCCGTTCGTAGTGCTGATCAGCCCGTGATCAGTACTTCAAAAGCTCCTGCGTCATCCCAATCTTGTTCACCGGCGACTCAAAGATCAGCGCCTTCGGCCTCGAGTTCTGGGAAGCGTAAGCAGACCAGCTCGTCGAAGCAAAAGATGAGTCCCGCCAAGCGATCACGTCTTGTGATCGAATCGGATGACGAATCAACCGATCTGGACGAGAGGACGTTGTCTGTTCTGGCTCGATCGCGCAGCACTGATCGCCGTACGCAAGCACCAAGTTATTCGGGCGTGAATTCGCTGGCCCAGGCCGTTACTTTGCTGGAGTCAGATGACGACGATGACGATGATCTCGAGGAGGAACAACCGGCTCAAGCTGATCCTGACATTCCTCCGACGGCCACTGGGGCAGCGATCGCCCCACCACTCAATTTTACGGGCGTCTTCATCCCCGCGGATCGATCGTCGATCAGAGAAAACGACTACAGCTACGATCCGAACCAACCGTTCATGGATCTGTATGTCGTTATGCAGGGGAAGCCGACTTCCGCTCACATGGCCACACGAAAACCTGGGAGTGGTGATCAGGTCTGGGATCTGACGCCTCGGGTTCTCGAAGTGCGGCAGAAAAGCGTCCCTCGCTTGTGGTCCCGCCCGCCAGGATGGATCTTCCCGATCAGATCGCCGGCACCCAAGGACAAGCAGTGGCAACCAAGGTTGCTGACCAGAGGTGCTATCGAACTTATGCTCGATTCAGCACCCTGGGATGTCCTCCTGACAACCATGCCCGGGCTGACGTTTCCTGATCGTCCTTGGTTTGTCGAGCTACAGGGACGCCTGGCTTTATATTACCAGGAGCACGTGCAAGCGATATGCGAGGCGACTCACCATTTCCCGATCACGACGGCGATGCGCAAGGACGCGTGGATCGAGCATTACTATCATGCTCGCAAGCGTCGACGTAACAGAGCCGGGGCTGCTTGGGCCACGATCTGCGATTATGTCGTTGACGGAATCCTGCACGGCGAGTGTGATCTGGACGTTTTCCTGTTCCCTGGCGTCCTGCATTTAACTGTTCGTCGAGCGGGATCGCGAGGACTCAAGGCTGACGGCGGGGATTGGTATCCCGGTTATGGGCACATAACTCCGGTCGCCACACTGCGTGATTGCTTGCTCTGGACCGATCAGCATGAACCTTGGCGAAACCAGTTTCGATCGAGTCCCATGGACCATCCAGGGTACAAGGTTTCTCGCCTGCGCACTAAATATGGTCCGTGATCGTCGTGATAACCAACTTTTATTTCGTTCTCCATAATCACTTAATATATCACGACATTCCTTGATGATCTTCTCGTTCCACTTTCGTAAATCTTGTTCATGTCTTATTATCACTTCCATCTTGTAGGTTGATCGTTCTCATGTGTACAGGTATAATTCTTGAGTAATATATATATGTATATGCATCCGTTTCTTCCAAACCAGTCCAACCGCCCTGATCTCCACTTGCCCGATCATCATATTGCTGATCAGTCACAATGTGTCAACCCAGGCTATTGAGATTCCTGGTTACCCTCTTCGTGGGTTTGCATCACCTCAAAACGATTCCTTCTCACCCGATCACGTTCGAACTCTCTCAATAACGCCCCACAGTTCAGATCACGCTCATCTATCCACTCGGGATCACCGTAGCCCTTCCAACGAACCAAATATTCACGGTGGGTCCGGCCAAAACGAGTCTTCTTGCCTGATCGGGTATCCAAAACCTTCTCCACCTCGAATTCGTTCGGGTCCAACGTTCTTTCCCAACTATCTTCGGGTAAGAGAGCCTCGTCAAAATCAAACCTTGCCTGATCGTCACATGACAACCTAGTTTTAGGCCGATCAGGGTATTCTCGGACCAGTTTTAACTTCGACAAGTGAACAATCAGGAAAATTCCATAATCAGTACCCGCGGTAATCAGCCAAGCGGCATGATCACCGATTAGTTCGGCTACACGGAACGGTCCATGCCACAAATGTGCTAACTTCTTGGCATATCCATCTTTCACACGATCCAAGTAAAGCCAAACTCTTGATCCTGGCTCGATATTATGCGAATCGGCCTGATCATTGTTCCGATCAGCTCTTTCTTGGATAGCCCTTCGTAATCTTTCGTTGACTTGTTCCCGCGTGTGTTGGTAGTGACGTTGGAGTCCCATACGCCATCGACGAGCCTCGCGATCTCGACCTCGTGTGCAACCAACAGGGATCACCGACTCGATGGTAGATCGGGGGTCCCAACCATATGCCAGATAGAATGGGGTATATCCCTGATCCGATCAAAAGAGGAATTCAATGCAAACACCAGTCTCTCCGCATATTCATCCCAATCTTGTTGCGCGGAGTCTGCGACATACATCTTGATAGCCCTGGTCAACGTTTGTACCATCCGCTCGGCTTTACCATTCGCCTGTGGACGGTACGCCATGGTCGCGCTCTGTCTCTGGCCAAGCATCTGATAAAAAGATCGGAACACTTCGGCCATAAAACCTGGTTCACGATCATGCCTGATCACTTCACTGGCTCCGAACCGTCGGAACACACATTCTTCGTAACTGCAAGCGACTTGTTGAGCCGTTCGTGTAGATCCCGCTTTCGCGATCACCAATCCCGTGAACAGATCAGTCCAGATCAGCAGCTCGGTATTGCCCTTAAACGATTTTGGGAGGGACGGTATGTGATCCATCGCGATCACTTGGAAAGGGTAGGTCGCCTGGATATTTCCAGGTGATCTCCCCCGGATGTTTGGCATCCCTTTTCCAGTTTCGCAATCCGTACATGTTCGAACAAACTTTTGTATACTTCGATATAATCCTCTCCAATGGAAATGTTTACGGATCCTGTGGTACGTTCGTCCTACGCCCTGATGGCCACCCTCCAAACTAACATGATAATGGTGTAAGATATCAGCTTGTAAGGTCTCCGGGATCACGAGTCTGGCCGATCGGTCCAAATCCGCATCGGCCTGATCAGCTTGTACATAGTAAAACAATAGATCATTTTCCTCGATCTCGTAGTTAGACGCGATCTTGGCACAATCTTTTGCCTCACTCTGGCTCAGCTTCTCCAGATCACCCTTTAGAAACGCCTTCAAGTCACCGATCCATTTTTCCTCGTCTTGAGCCTTGAGAATTCTTTCGATCCGCATCTCTTGTACTATTCCCTCTGTCAGGCTTTCGCGAGAGGGTGATCTGTTGGGTGGTGATCTGGTTCGTGATCTCGTCGTGATCAAGATCTGGGCTGCTTCCTTTTCATTTTCCACACGGATCAGCTCCGGCAGCCTATTGATCTCCACCAATTCTTCCAACAGCGCTTGATCAGTGGTTATCGATCCGGCCTGATCACGCATAGCCATAGTTGCTAAGTGATCTGCACTCCGATTCCAATCACGTTTCACATGCAAAAGATCATGTCTTGGCCATCCACGTAAAGCTTTCATAACGCGATCGTTCAGTAGTTTCAGACGCGGCGCTTTACAGTCGATCTCTCCTGTGATCTGCCGGATCACCAGGTTTGAATCTCCGCATATGATTACTCTTCCGATCTTTTGCTCTTGCAAGAGATCCAAACCTAGCAGCAGACCACGATATTCAGCCTCATTGACCGTGATACCTGGAGTATAATCTGAACCGGCCGATATAACAGTCCACTCTGGCAGTTTCCATAGCAGCGCGCTATACGCCCCTACACCTTTCTTCACACTCGCTGATCCGTCGAAGCTTACAACGATCAGATCTTCTTCTGAGCCGACGATCGGTGGGGCTATAGTGATCGATTCACGGGGTTGTTTCCGAGGAGCGACCTCGATCAGGGCTTCATCGACTTCTGATGGGGGCGTGATGCTGGCTGCCAGCGTCCCAAGAATTTCTTCTTCGCCCATGGTGCACTTAATGATCTCCAAAGTCCACTGAGATAACACCGCCGCCCATCGCCCCTTCCGTCTAAACCACTCGCGGATAGTAACCATGCCAGACTAGATCGCTTGGACAATACCTTAATTGATCTAGGTTACCAGCATAGAATAGCAAACATCCAACACACGTAATAACGCTAGCACTTCCTTATCCACAATACCATAGTTAACTTCGTTCGGTTTTAATGTTCGGCTTGTGAACGTCACCGGGCAATAAACTCCGTCGTGATCCTGGACCAGTGCGGCTGATATTGCCCATTTACTGGCATATAGAATCACCACGGGAATCTTCTCCGGATCGAAGTGTTTCAATATCGGCGTCGAGATCATCTTCGCCTTCAACATACTGAAAGCTACCATAGCTCGCTTCATATGGTCCTCTGACCCTGACACAGTTCGATC
>MIQA02002486.1:0-14697 GCA_001887855.2 Sclerospora graminicola | reverse complement strand
GTAACGTAATTCATCAGATTATGGTGGGTCATCAGTTTATAGGGGAAACATTCTCGATAACCAATCAGAAACACGATATTCAAAATACACTCCAACCACTGGCTGGCTTTTCACAGCATCAGTTTATGGCACCCGACGAGCAAATCACACGACGCTTGCGCAAAAAACAGTCCACTGATATTTCTCTGAAAATAACTAAAATAGTATTTATCTCGATGCTTCCGTATGTTTTTTCGGTCCGTCTGTGGTCGTTCTCCTCAATAGAGCTCCTGCCAAAATCTGCTGCATAGAAAACTCAAACTTTGCCATTTGTGCGCCACTGGAAAAGACAAATATTAACGGCTTAGGCTTATAAACAGACCAGCTGACGCACGATTAAAACAGCTTTATTTCTGTACTTGTCTCAATCCGATTGGCTTAAAAGTGCCAAAATGATGGCCGAAAAGCTTAAATACCCATTTTGGCGCCATAATCTGATGAATTACGTTATATGAACTTTAATATTTACCTGCAGCAAATAATGTCATTATTTTGTCAAGGTTATAAAAGATTGGTGCGTTCTTATGCACGCTCCACACTGTATTATAAATAGGTGAAAAGTTATGACTTCAACACTGAACAGAAATTAAAGAAGGCCCCAAATTGGCAGTTTACCTTAGTATGATATTTACTACTTGAAGTACAAATCAAGAGTAAAGAATATGTATAATTTTATAACAAGATAACGTATGAAGTTGTATTGAAATCTTTTACGAGCTGGTACAGTAGTAGTAGTTGCCTCCGTTGACGCCAAACAAGAATATAACGCGTTGTACAAAATCAAGTCAATAGAGTACAATTATCGTTTCTCGGAAGTGCTTACCTATGAATTAATCGTTTTTGAAACGCGCTATACAAAATCAAGTCAATAGAGTGCATATAAATTTTGAAAAAGAAGGTGCTTTGGCTGGTACACTGTACCTTTTCGAACCTTTCATGTATATACACCATTTTGAGGTCAAACTGTCTAGATTGGTTCAAAGTGGGAATGTTAGGCCGTGTTCGAACTCGACATAAATCACTTTATCTCGGGAAATAAAATGATTCATGCCATCGAACACACTTCCATGTTAAAATGGTTTAAGGCACATAAATCGTTTTATCGTAGATTAGTGGTTTTGGTGCTTTATGTGTTACTATTCTGGCGGGGCGAAAAAGACAAAGGAGAACAAAAACAGGGCGCGAAAGTGCGAAGACAACATCCTGTGTCCCTGGAGCTCGTCAGCGGAGAAACACCTCCTGGAGCTGGTTCCATTGCAGCCTCTACCTTCAATAAAAAGGTGGTGATGACGACCGTCTCAACAACGTCAGCCATGAGATGATCAATGCATGGCATGAAGGGGTAAGCACTACCCGCACCTCTAGCCACCATATCCAGGTACGAGGTGAGCGCACAATCGCCATAGCTTTTTGGGCAAGACTAGTTTCGTACATCATGTGCCGCCATTGAACAACTTCATATGCTGTTGGTCGAGTGGTTGGGTTGTTACTTAATAACTTGCGAAACATGTCTAACAACTCTGGTCATCTTTTCACCGCTTGTAGGTCGATAGAGAATTTAACGTCAAGTGCTTCGCAAAGGGTGATGTACTTGCTTCATTTTCGTCCCAAATCGTTCGTGACACAGCTCAAATAGAATCATTCCCAGTGAGTAAATGTCCCTTTTGGCATTGTCTTTCTTGCCTGCTACGTGCTCAGGGCTTGCGTAGAGATACGTGCCAATACCGGCAGTAACCCTGTTGCTCTCTGACACGTTTGACCACAGAAGGGAGATTCCCGTAAGCTATTGGCAAAAAGACCTTGGTGATAATCAAAACTTGCCGAGGTATTTAGGTTACTCACATTTGCTGCGTAACGTGATAACCCAAAATCTCCGAGTTTAATTTCAACGAAGATATTTGCTGGCTTAAAATCGCGATGAATCAGTCCACGCGAATACACGTGCGCAAATGCGCTTGCAATCTGCACAAAGACCTTCAGCATCCGAGACAACCCAATCGGACGAGTCAGACCAATGAGATTATCTGCCAAATTGCGACCAGCACAATACTGCATCTGGATGATCAGCTAGTGATCACACTTTTCCACCGTATTTAACGAAGAATCACCGTTGCTGCTATGGACAGCGGGTGGACGATATGAAGACATACGAATTAATCATGCGACGCCTATTTTGCACAACAACATCCTCTTCTTTCCACCCATCGTCATTTTTGAACTCAGTAGATGATCCGCGTTCCCAGTCGAATCCATCATCAGTATCATTCATCATGCTTCTCATTACTGCCGAGCCGGCGTTGGTTCACTGAGAAGTCCGATTCCGAGATGGGAGCAAGGAGATTACTCGCGAATAATTTTTAGCATTTGCGAGAGCACCAACTGAGCTTGTGTCGGACGCAACCAATGATGGCTCCAACGATGTTGCCTTGAAGTAGAGTTCTATATCCGTTTGTGTGCCAGCGTCGTTTTGTGGAAGATTTTGAAGAACTGTCAGCAATTGACAAGTCTGGCCAAGTAATGCTCGCCTCAAACCGATTGGATTGGATGGACGCCAGTATGCAATCAAACGAGTTGGTCTTAACTTGAAATCAGACATCCAAGACTTTGCAGAAGTTTCTGTGCGAGGTGAAGATCTAAACGTTGCTTGACCACCCTAATATTGTACGGTATTACCAAACGTGGCTGGAAAAGGTTGTGGTAAGGTAAGACCTTGAGATAATGCCCACAGACGAATCGTTTAGGGATGGTTCTGCTGGCTGTACACACGTCAAAGCGTTTCAAGAAATTCTTCCATTCTTCTTGATGAATTTTCGACAGACTAAAGTAGTTTAAGATTCTGGAGAGCGTTTTCATCGTCTTCGTCATCTTCCATGCTACTTTGCTGAGCGGGTTTTTAATACCCCATCCTAGCGACAGGATACTATTTAACAGTGACAACAATTAAACCATCTTAATTTTTGAACGAACACACGTGTTGTAAGTTTGCCGATTTTAAAATGATCTAGTTAGAGATAATCATGATTTACGTTAGTGCATGGATGTTTCGAACACGGCCTTATGGTTTAACAATTTTATGTTTTACCGTATACCATATCTTATCTGACACACACGGGAACAATAAATACCTGCACATGCTGATGATTTGTTTTGGAATGTTTTGAAAGATTTAAATAAGAAATGGGCAATAGATTCCGGACAAAACGACAAATCTGGGCAATTTGAAGGTCACCATGAATATCAGAAAAGGGTTTACACTGCCATCCCTCCCAGATCGTTAATAAGTAGGTGGTCTGTGGCCTCATTTTTCACTGTGATTCATTTGTCCGCGCGCCATCGATTTGACAATTGCGTGGTGTCCACTCAAATGTGTCACATTGACTTTTTGTATCACGTACCCAAAACTGATCGACTGTGATTGGCTGAGAGTTTGTGTTGGTTATAACAATTTGTATGATATGACAGATGTTATACGGTAATGAAAGTGGGAAATAGACAATTCAATGTGGGAGGTAAATCGCACCTAAGGAAAATTCACCTCCAATCCAAACGCTCGCAGTGTCGGATCCGTGCTAAATCCTGCCTCGCGCAACTTTTGTTCAATTGAATGTTTGCGCTTATCCGGCGGCGTGCACGTGAATCGAATCATGTTGCCCACTTGTTTGTCCGTCGCTTTCCGAGGACATTTTTGGCCAGCTATGATACGGCATACTTCCATGGGCAAATAATTCTTCTTTTGAGGGGCGCCTACGTGTAAACACGGCAGATTGGGATAACGCAAACGGATCTTATACGTATCTTGAAAGTATTGCGTAATCGACGTGCGCTTGCATTCATCGTTCTCAAAAAATGTCTTATCCGCACTTTCTTTCGATAATCAATTCACGCGGTAGCTTCGACGCACACCAGGACGATGCGTGATGCTCACTTTAACGCCTCGAATGGCCTTACTGAACGCCGAGTGTTGATACTTGGCCAAAGACGTTGGCATCTGCTGCATACTCAGCGACTCGCACAAATAGTCGACGACATCCATTTCTTCGACAAATGCCGTCGCCGCCAAGTCCAAGTCGACAATCATTCGGTTCTGAGTCGCCCGCAAGCTCTGAAAGTAGCCCCGCGCCTTCTCCAAGCGACGTTGCACCAGCACCATGAAACCAATTCCTG
The DNA here is from genome assembly GCA_001887855.2 of Sclerospora graminicola. Taxonomy (NCBI): domain Eukaryota; phylum Oomycota; class Peronosporomycetes; order Peronosporales; family Peronosporaceae; genus Sclerospora; species Sclerospora graminicola. The sequence goes on along the minus strand of MIQA02002486.1, from coordinate 10,494 downwards.
CCCACAACTGTAAACTTTTGCGACGCCGTGTGCCCAGCGCCACATCCAGTGCTTGCAGTGCATCATACGGCGTATAATTCAGTCGTCCTGCAAACAATTCGTCTAGCTGCTGCATGCGAATCGCGACCGGGTCCGCCTCTTTCACGACTGCCGAAAACTCTTTCTCTCGTCCACCATCGTCCGGAAGCTTCAACTCGGTAAATTCTTGCACTTGGAAAGGCAGGCGCTTGGGCGTGTAAATGTTTTTCCGCGCATCGGAAACGGCCTTCACATCCGGAAACTCGCGTGCTAACTTGCCCATCAGTGCCTTTATAATTTTTTTCGCGAGCGATTTTGGCGGCCCCTCATTCCCAAAACTTTTGCCACCTTCCGCCATCATCACATCGTAATGAAGGAACCGTGGGAGCGACGAGTACCGGAGCCGGGGGCGGGTAGCGGATGGAGGACCAGGGCTAGAGACGGAGAAAATAAAAATCTTTTCAATGATTACAATTTCCCTTAGGTACGATTTACCTCCCACTATTTTCCCACTTTGATTAAAACATAAAATTGTTAAAAGATAACATTCCCACTTTGAACCAATCTAGATCCCAGTTTGACCTCAAAATGGTGTACATACGAACAACAAGTGGTGACGGGTGAGAGTGCAGGTTACGGCACTTCCTAGCTTAACTGATTAAGTTTTTGCACTAGAGCAGACAAAAAGGTGTATTTACGATTTCTAGCCGGATCGTAGATACTCGGCGCTACTACATTGTTGGGGCTAGCTGGTCGTACAACTCCCCACACATATTACGTTTACCCAAAAAAAAAAGATTAACATTCAAACTCATACGATATAGGCTTTTGCCGCCCAGACCTCCAAGTATCCAAAGCTCCGGTTGCGCCTATTGCCCTCCAACTCGCCAACGGTAAACGATGTGGCTAAAAAAATGTTAAATATCAGAGACTTTGCTATTGAATTGTGACGAAGTCTGGAATCGACGGTGGGATTCGGATGGGTACATTGTTGTGGGCAGTGACCTCGCGGTTACGTACGTAAGCAAGACATAACATATTGGTATTTTGGGTGTGACTTTATTTTTTATGTTTAACTTCTGAGCAAGCGCTCTGCGATTCAGTAAAAGTTGCAAGATCAAAGTGCTCTTATATCGCACGACACCAGCTCTGGCACCATTTCCTTCCCGAGAACACGAAGCGATAGCGAAAAAGTGCAAGGATTCTGCTACTTCCAAGAGAAATTGTGTCTTCTATGAAAGTGACATGCCAGACAAGAAGAAGGACGCAATTGTTGAGAAAGCCAAGAGACTTTACAACGCTTACGAAGACGAAAAGACACAGAGACCAAAATGGGTCAATCTATAAAGGTAAACGTTTGAATTAAATGTTGCTTCTGAGTACCTAACGAGTGTATTGTTCAGCACTCTCTCACATTCGCGTATGGTCCGACGTGGCAAGTTATAGTGTCAATTTAAGCTGACCAAGTAATCCTTTGGCGATAGTCCTTTTTGAAGGTATCTGCACATTCTCTTTAACAATTCCCGCAACCATCACAGTCTCTTGCTGACTTTGAGCTTTCTGTTGCATGCGCTCCAGTCGCGTAAGCGTAAGTTGACCCAGGTTTCTCCAACTGATTTGGGACCGCTTTGATTAGATACTGTGGCAAGATAGCACAGATGAGCCATAATATTTGACGCCGATGCCGACTGGCTTGGCGCTTTCTAGCTAGATTTATTCACGCGAACAATGTCGCAGAACACTTCGCCCAGAGTCTGGCTTGTTGGAAATAGGGTACTCTGTACACAGTCTTGTATATCTCGCACTGAGAATAGGTTAGTGATCTAGTGCGCGAGATAAACTTTGTGGTAGCCGCAAATACCAAGAAGTAGAATGCGTGTGCGTACGACTTGCGGTCTGACGTTTTAGTGTCAGCCGCGAGGAAGTCGCTCAAGTCAGAAGTGTCGTTTTACGTGTTTGTAAAATTGAAAGTAAATTATAAAAATTTAATTTTATAACTTGAAGTGTGAATGCATATGAATTTACGGTAGTTTTGCACATCGAAACTTAGCAAAAAACCTTTCGTAAAAACTTCAACATGGCTAGGCTGCTACATCCCGACAGACGTTGCGTAATAAAGCACTGTGGACAAGGTGGATAGCTCTGATAGAAGCTGAGATATTAATGACGCCCCGCAGCCGCGCTCTAACCCCTCGCACATCATATTCTGTACATTAATAACAGTTCTGTAGTCAATATTTCTGGTGTAAATTTGTGACTGCCCGCGACGGTTTTAGTTGTGGAGTTAATGTTATACCATGCTAGATTTACCAACTCTTGATTGTGGTAAGATCCAAGTTTTGTGATAAACCGAACAATGATTTGCTGACGGAATTTAGCTCTCAATTCAATTGAAGTGCACAAAAACAACAACGTTTATAAAAATCCTGCGCTAACGGATTATTGCCGGTCACATAGATTATTGCCGAGAACGTCTTTTAGCCAATAAAATTTCACTATAATGTATTTTGGATTGGCTTAAGAGACGTATTACACGGTTTATTGCCGATTTTTTTCTCACGCTTGCGAGCTGCGATTGCCACGCCGCGAAAGCTTTACAGCGACGACGACCTCATCAAGGCAGTGATAATGTATGTTGGTGGCGCCAAGGTGAAGGTTTTGAGCTAATCTGTGTGACGAATTAAAAAATGTATTTTCACGACGAAAAATTTGTTTTAAGTGATCAAACAATCGAACAGATAGATGCTCTTCGTTATCTGAACTTGATTGCTACTTCAGGCGTGGCGATGCATGCGTCAGCGGATTTTACATGGGTAACGCGCAGTCGAGCTTAACACTTCAAGTATGTATATGTTCATTTAATTCAATAACAGTAACAGATTATAAGTAACTAGTTAGGTGAAAAGTTACTTATGCGAAAAATTAAAACGGAACGGAACCGATTATTGACGAGTTTCGACCCTTAACTAAATTTTCTATATCTCAGCTGTTTTAGATCCAAAATATCGTGGGAGTATATAGAATCAAAGAAGAACCAATGTCTATTTTGGGATCTATTGCTAGCTTTTGGCGCTCTAAAATTGACCAAGCTGAACCACCTGAAAAAGAGGGAATATATAAAGTGAAAAACGCCCAGATTATTGCCGAAACTCCAATACTTTAAGTTTGTATGTATTCATTTATTCGTTATTACTCTAGATTTGGATTTATCAGACAACATTCTGAATTATATACTAGTGGTTCTCACGGTTCGAAGGTAGTTACTTTGTAGGCAAAACTGACCAATCAGAGCATACCTTCGGTTTGCCTACGAAACCCTTTTTTTACACGTTTGCCTTCAGCGAGAATCGCTGAAGGCAAAAACGAGCAGTTGCTGGTATTTTTGATTGGCTGATTTTTGCTTGGAAGCACCCAATCGGACTTAGCTAAAGATAGGAGATAACTGTACCGAGTCATGATCCACCCAAAATACGAGCTTCTTTTACATCATTGGCTTAAATCGAGTCTGTGCGCATGCAAAAGGTTCTCACGGTTGGAAAGTCGTAGATACGCGCTGATAGGCTAGTTTTGCCTACCTACAAAGTTCCTACTTTTGAACCGTGAGAACCACTACTATAAAAAGGAAACAAAAAACAATTCACCTGCCAAATCCTATCGCTCAAATATGCCGTTATATACAGTATGTATATAACAGCATATTTGAGAGTACCATGCGAGAGTACTGTATGTGTGTTCTTACTCAGTATTGTTTTTTCAAGGGTATTCATTATATACATACAACATGTACATGCTGTAGGTGGGTTTGTAGCTGAATAGAATGATATCTTGCTTAACATCGATGCAGCTAGGCACCAACAGCTCCCACTGCACGGCGAAAGCACCGAAGCACCAAGCCACCTTCAATATGTGGTAATCACGTACTCCGGTGATGGACTCAACACACGTAGAATTTTTCACATCATGAAGTACCGCCTCTTTTCCTAGCCTTCCCTGTGTGAATGCAGCTTAATTGCTTTACTCGCAGCAGTACCTGCGTGGTATTTTGGTGCGTACTTCGAAGTACATTTGTGTTTCATGACTGTCGTGAGTTAGACGGAATCAACAAGCTGAAAGAATCGAGTGTGTTGACTGACGATGAGTGCAACGATTTGTGCTCGTGCGGTTCGGAGCACAAAAACAAGTAGAAAACACAATTGTACAACCACAAATTGCGTGCCTCCATCAATGAACTCTAGCTTAAAAATTCGTACAAGACGCTAGCACTTGTTCTTACCAAACTCGAACAACTTGCAGCTCAAGATTTTCGTGACTTCTTAATGTGTACACGACAATGATTAACATAATGTCAACGTTTCAACTTTATGCAGTACAAACATGCTATACTGCACGTTTGTGATTGTGCCGAGATTCGAATTGTACACTCTTCTATGGGAATTCATGTGGGGCACTTTTTTTAAATACAACACAATCGGGTTCTAAATTTAGTAGTAAGTAGCTGGTGCATTTCTTATGCGTTTAAGAAGAAAAATATTACAACTTCGGAATTTGAGTTTTGGTATCGTATAAATGGACGAAATGTATACTTACTTCTGGGCGTCGGAAGGGAGAGTACATACCGTAATGGACATGTCTCAAATATCAAACTTGTGTCAAGTAACATCCCTATATTTGGATCATTTTTGAATTTACTCAATAAAGTACGGATTATCGTTTTAGAGAGGAGATCAATTATGACCGTGCATTTAAAAAACTTTTGGAGTATTCTCTAATAAATTTTGTCGTTTGAAAATTACAATACTACTCATTATGTGTGTTGAGAGGTTATGAAAGTGAACTTGTCTTAAGTAACAGTCTCTTATTGAAGTGGTTTCTACTGCACATTTGTGTTATCTATAACATGTCTATTACGGTACTGTAAGAAAATGCGAGACAGGGCACAGAATCACAAAATGGCAAATGCTTGACAAAAATCTAGGTCTTTGTTTTCAGCAAATAGAAATTTTAACTCATATAATTTACAAATTTCCAAGAACCAAGGTCCCAACCATTTTTCATAGCTTCTCTTAACGATGATATTTCGCTTTTGCTATTTTCATTTGCATAGTCTGGGAGGTTTAAAAGAAATCATAGATTGCCTTTTGCAAATTATATATTTTGCACAAATTTTTACGTCACACTTTGTTCAGAGCTTCTGCTTCATGTATCTCTTATATCATGGCGTAAAGACAACACAATGAAGATGCCAGTAACTTATTCGAGAAAGCTGGAAACCAGTGTAAGATTGCATAGAGCTGTATGGCAGACCAAATATCAGTTTAATCATAATAATGTTCGTCTTGTTAATTCTTGCAATATAGGGCAAAGGTGGCTGAAGTTTGTGATAAATGCGCAGATATCAGTTAAATCAAAATAATGGTTGTCTTGTTACTTCTTGCACTTTAGGGCAAAATGTGCTTGAGATTTATGATAAATGCTCGCTGTCAAGTAACTGTCACAGTAGGCTGCGTGAATGGTGTAATAATTGGGTGCGCGAGCTTGAGTAGAATGCTTTGATTGGTAGTTGTTGTCGTTTTTCAGGTTAAGTTGCTCGTTGAGAGTAAAATGTGAAGTGAGATTGTTTACATTGGGGTTCACGCATGGACCCCTTAAACGCTCTGGGTCACCCATTGTGGCTTACGTCGCCTAGCCTACTTTTTTCTTATTCTTTGTATGCCTATCTCTGGGTTATTCAATTTGTTTGCGAGACATGACTAATGCACTTTCGCATAGCCTGTCCCTATTTTGGTTGTACTATGCCTTTGTCCTACGTCTTATTCTCTCACTTGCCTACAATATAGTATAATATAAGATAGTGAATAAAATTTGCAACGTGTAACCAAATATTTTACGACGCTAACTGCGTCACATGACCCCCCTTCGAGAGAAGACTTCCCTTCTTGGAGCTCCAATATTCTGCGATCAAGCCTGGAATTTGCTTTAAATTTTCGATGGGCTCCCACGTGGCCTGGCGAACTTTTTCACCCAGCCAATGAATCTTGTACTCGTCTTTGCCATAACGCTTACGGTGTCCGATGACTGCTTGGACTAACTGCCCTTCCGTACCGTCGGCGAGGAGTACCTTGGCGGCTTTCTGCTGGCGTCTATCATCCTTGCGATAGATCTTGAGTAGCGACGTGTGAAAAACGGGATGGATACGAAGATCCTTTGACATGGCAATTTCATACGAATCTTGATGGACCTTCTTCACGACGGGGTAGGGTCCAACAAACCTTGGCGCCAGTTTCTTGTCGATGCAAAGCCTTTGTGGTGAATATCAAGATTCTTGCCGTTAAGAAGCACGAGTTGACCGACTTCAAATTCTTGCTGCTTGCGGTTCTTGTCATAGTATGACTTCATACGTTCTTGTGCTGCATCTTGTGCCTTTTTCAAAAAGACTTCTTGCTGAATGAGAAAATCCTGAGCTGACTTGTTCAACTTTTTGAACTCCGGGTCAGCTGCTATCTCATCTTGCATGTACGGTACATAGCCGAGATCAGCTTCAAATGGTGACAATTCCAATTGATGAATGCACTCTGCGATTATACGCAAATTCTGCCAAATGCAGAAACTCAACCCAGTCATTCTGGACGGGATTCACAACACCTCGGAGATAATCTTCGACGAAGCGATTCGTACGTTCGGTTTGTCCATCTGTTTGGGGCCGAAACGCAGACGAGAGGTTGTGTTGGGTCTTGATCGATGTCACTGAAGTCCAAAATTTCGACGTGAATTTTGAATCACGGTCGGAAACAATAGTCTTTGGCAGACCGTGATCTTTCATATAAATTTTCATGAAAAGATCTGCGGTATCTTCCGCTGATGCAGTCGTCTTAGTTACGATGAACTTGGCACGTTTCGTCAGACGATCGACAATTACCATGATTGCATCATTTCCTTCCTTGGTTTTCGGTAACGATACCAGAAAATCCATGGAAATTTCAACCCATCTTCCCGATGGAATACTTAAAGGATTGAGTAGACCTGGTGGCTTCATCTGTCTAGCCTTGTTGACGTAACGCTGAATGTACTTCGACATACGCGGCCAGTAGTATTTTTTCTGGACGGCGATGTACGTCTTGTAGTAGCCAGGATGGCCAGCGGTCAAAACATCGTGGTTCTCAAAGATCACACGATTTTTTAAATCTTCATCGTCTAGAATCACAAGTCTTGGTTCTTCATCTTCCATGGTCTGATAATAGAGAAGACCATCGATGACAGTGTGCTTCGGCGTTTTTATACCTTCTGTCATCTTACTCATGATGTCACATGTACGTGGATCCGACTTGTATAGTCTTCTGGTCGTCTCTTCGACCGAAACGGGACTAATCTCAATAGTTGCCACGATCTCGCGGCTTGCTGCAGCCTTCAAGAGATCTTGTAAGCTGACTTGAGCTGCTTTGTGCTCAAATTCGGGATTCCGTGACAAAGCATCTGCTACATCATTTGTGTGACCTGGAATCCACTTAAACTGTGGTTGGAACTCAGCGAGTTCATTGAACCATCGTGCAACACGTCTGTTCGTCGTCTTTTGCGTCAATATTGTTTCGATGCTCTTGTGATCCGTTTCCACAACAAATGGACGATCGAGCAAATAGACACGCCACACTTTCAGTGCGTGCATGATTGGAAGAAGTTCTTGCTCGCGAACAGGGTAGTTTAGCTCAGCCGACTTCATCTTTCTACCAGTATAGGCGATGGGGAACTCCATCTCTCCCTCCTTTTGAAACAAAACTCCCCCAATGGCAAAGTTGGATGCATCCATTTTGATGCCAAAAGGTTTTGCGAAGTCGGGTAACTTTAGCAGTGGTGGAGACGACAAGCGAAACTTGAGTTGCTCAAAGCAAGCAAGTTGATGGTCCGTTAGCTGTATTACCTCCTTAGACTTTTTCCTTTGATGCTTTCATGAAGCGGACCAGCGAACTGCGCGAATTCCGGGCAGAAACGAGAGACGTACACTGTTGTACCAAGAAAACTCTCCATGTGCTTTTTTGTCTTTGGTACGGCCATTCTTTTATTATCCTGACCTTGTCGGGATCCATACGGACACCATTGCGACCGACAAAATCTCCAAGACATGGGATCTCTGGAACGCAGAACTGACACTTCGAAAGTTTGATATACAACTCTTGATCTTCACATCGTTGAAGTACTCGGTCTAACGCCTCGAGATGTTCGTTGATGTCCTTGCTTCTTGTAAACACGTATATGTCATCAAAGTAGATGCGCATGCAATCGCGCATATCGCTGAACACGCGTTGAAGAAGGCGGTTAAATGTGCCAGGACTTCCACTAAGTCCCATTGGTGTTACCAGATACTCAAACAAGCCATCCGGTGTCGAAAACGCAGTAAACGGAATGTCTTGCTCTCTGAGCTTCACTTGGTAGTAACCCCATAGAAGATCCATGCACGAAAACCAATGACTGCCTGACATAGCGTCAAAAGTATCTTCTTTACTGGGATTGCTGGTAGTATCGTGCTGTTGTTTAACTGACGAAAGTCATGTACAATACGCCAACCAACAGGTTTCTTCACGCAAAAGGTCGGGGCTGAGAATGGAGAAGTACTCGGGCGAATAATATTCGCTTTGACCATTTCCTTCGTCCAATCTTGTATAACCTTGCGTTGCTCAGGGCTCTGACGCCACTGTGAAACGTGGATGGGTTTCGTGCCAGGCTTGAGTTCGATGACATGTTCAATACCTTCACGCACGGGCGGAATTGTGCTCGGTAGTTCTGTTCGAAACACAGTATTTCGACGCTTCCAGTCGACTTCAAACGCCGGATTACTTTTCAAAGCGTCCCATCCTTGCTGCTTAAATCTCGCAGCCTTCTCGGAGTCGTGTGGATTCACCATAAACACGCACTCCACATTTCCTTTACGCAACTCTTTGACAAAATGCTTCATGGAGATGAACTTGGTTTGACCGAAATTGCCTTCATGTCCGTGTTGGCGATAAAAATTAAAGATCTCTTGACTCTGGCTCTCATGAGCGAGTCGTCGATTTTCCAAAGCACGTGCAGGTCGCACGGATGGCGTCGTCAACCGTATTGGATTTTCAGGAACGGTTTGCGAACGGGGCGACAACTGTAGCGTCTTCCAATCAATCTCGGGGTTTTGCTCACGGAGCCAAATCATTCCAAGAATCACGTCTTTGTTCTCAGGGATTGGCATCACCTGGAACTTTGACTTCCTTGCCGGAAAACCAGGAACTTCAAGAATTATATCTGCGGTACGACGGGGACGATGTATCATCTGTCCAAAGCCAAGATCGACTTCTATGATATCGGTTACATCTTCGTGTATACTAGCATTCAAAGATTCTGCAAGTTTTTTCGATATGCCGTTTAAACTGCAGCCATAATCAATGAAAATTGATACGTTTTTGTTTTTCTCCGGCTGACAATATGCAAGTGCTTGAACTTCCAGAATTGCATAAAAAGCACCACTGATGTAGTTGTTTGACTCCTTCTTTTGCGTGCAATCGGGCGAGATGTGCCCTTTCTTCTTGCAGTTATGACATGTTGCATTCTTCTTCCAGTCATCATTCCCATTCGACGATGGGTTTTGACTGTTTTTTTTGCCGCTCTTGCCCTTCCTCGTCCTGTTCGATGACTGCGACGAGTTTTCACTTGATTTCGAGAAATTCTTATGTCCTTGAGCTCGCGGCGGCTTTCCATCATAATGTGCAAACTCAAAGTTTGTGGCGATCTTGATTGTTTCATCCAGCGTTTTTGGACTCTCTTCCTTAATCTTAGCACTTGTCTCGACACGAAGGCCGTGCTGGAAGTAGAAACGCCGATCAAGATCCGCGATGGGCAGCTCCGCCTGCGAATGCAGATCCTGGAACTTTGCCACGTACTCATGAATTGAGCTAGTTTGTTTTAGCTCGAAAAGACGCTCTCGAAGGCTGTACTCAAAATCCTTCGGCTTAAAGCGTTGACGCATCTTTTCCTTGAATAGTTGCCACGTCTTGTTCACACCTGCAGCGGCACATTCCACTGCAAAGATGGTACGACACCAGTTCTGCACGGTCTTTCCGAGGTTGCATGTAATTTCTTCATCAAATTCCGATGAATTTGCATTCATCACATCACGCTTGTATGCGTAGTAGTCCTCGGTGGAGAAGTTAAACAACTCCAAGTCCTCGTTCAACTTGCCATCATACGTTGGTGGATCCTTCTTTCGACCGGGTCCTTGACGGTTCATCATTTGGTTGAACTGAACTTGTGACTGCTGCATGAACGTCTGAGGCTGAACCTGCGACTGCAAGTTCTGTTGCTGAATCATTATCACCAATTGTTGAATGACGGATGGATCTGCAGGGTAGAACCCTTGCTGAGGAGCAAAAGGATGTGCGGCAGGCGCCGGTGCAGAAGCTGACGCTTGCGTCGGTATAGCGTTTCCTTGAACATTCTGCTTTTCTTCTATGGCAGCTT
>MIQA02002485.1:0-11899 GCA_001887855.2 Sclerospora graminicola | reverse complement strand
AGAGACAAGCGATCTTGTGAAGTTGCCTTGCGCCTCGAAGCTACGTTCGAAGCGTCGGCATTCGACGACACTTCCGCATGCGATGCAGAAGTGATGTCTGTTTTCGAGGCATCGGCAGTGCTCGTAGGAGCGCCGCTGCGTTTGCTGACCATCAGATTACTTCTGGTCAAGATGAGTTATAACTGAAAATCGTTATGACCAACAAGTGCCACCACTCGATTGGCCAATATTACGATATATTATTGGCCAACCAGCTTGAGTGGGGGGTGGTGTAATGGGGTACCATTACATAAGTGATATTTGAATAGAAATATCACAGTTCAATTTCAGTCGTAATACCTGAAATTGTGGATATTGGATTATAATTTGTCATAATCCACCTTTGAGAACAGATTCTGATATAATTGAATCTGACAAGTCATCTAATGATACAAATATCATTAGATCAGTTTTATACTACATGTTACTATGATTAGTCTAGGTCTAATTATACTAGTTAGCTCTTAACCACTCATAAATATATTCACTCTTAAACTTACCTTCTAGCACTCACATCTCTCAGTATATATATATCATTATATATATATACTTAATCGATTATAATTAATATATTGATTATTTTCTGAGTTTATTTAAAGTAAACTAAGTAGGACCAAATTACATTTGGTCCAACACAATTTGCACGCTTCCTCATTGCAAACTAACAGTGTAAGCCGCGTAACAGCAGCCCAGTTACAGCAGGCCACGTACATATTAATGATGGCAGTGTAAACCCCTTCCTGATCATCATGGTGACCCTTCAAATTGCCTAGATGTGTCGTTTTGTCCGGAATTTCTTGCCCATTTTCTTATTAAAACCTTTCAAAAACATTCCAAAACAATTCATTAACATGTTCAGGCATTTACTGTTATTGCAACTGACACCTGCAAGTGGCCAATCAGCGCTTGGCATATATTTTTCTGCAGAATTTATGTCCTTCCTGACACCGTAATATAACCAATTATATACTTCCTCCGTCCGAAAATATAAGAAGGTTGAAATGAAAAAGTCTTGATTAGGAACAATTCTTGTCCGATTCCATATCTGATTGGATGAAAATACTCACGCGTTTTTGGTCATTCTGATGGTACTTATCCCACTCTTTTTTAATTTCTAGAAGTGAAGATACACGCGGTCAAAAATTGAATACCCGACGCCTGCACTACTTTTCTTTTCGCCAAAACCATAAATTAGCCTCTATGGCTCTGACGACTCGTAAACAACGCAATAATCTCACTCCGACGGAGCGCGGAGAAGTTGTTTCTTTTCTTCTGAGTGTCTCCATTGAACTAGAGCCGCCAATCGGTGCTACACGAGAGTGTGCCATTCAACACAAGTGCTGCGACGCACAAATCACACGAGTATGGCGGCGCGCAGTTGCTGACATCGAGGCGGGACGAGCTCTTAACTACGATAGTGGAAGGAAGGGCAGAAGCGGTCGCACGTCGCGCCTGACGGACGAGTTCCGCTGCGAACTCAACCATGCTATCGAACTTATCCCGCTTGAAGAGCGAACGGATATTCGGACATTAGCGAGTTCCCTAGGTAAACCAAAATCGACTCTTCATGACTATTTTAAGGCCGACGAGTTTTCTTAATAATGTTCGTCATATCCCCCAGTCTTTAACGTAACCCACAAAAAGCTTCAAGATGAAATGTTTCCGCCGTCAGCATCGTCGGCATGTCGTCCGCATGGCTTAAAGTATTCTTCAAGTGATTGCTCCATTTGTGTAAACGTTGTTCAACCGATATCTCCATTTGTGTAAACGTTGTTCAACCGATTGCTCCATTTGTATAAACGTTGTTCAAACGACTAGCGGTGTCTTTATCCACCACTATTATCTCTACAAAAGGAGCCGGATCGAGTTCATCTACTGTAGCATAAGTTCAAGTTGCCATGACCTCCGTTGTAAGGCTCATTTTTCCCTGGGGCGAATGAATGCCAAATGGAAAGTTAACGTCGTTGGTGCGGATAAATCAACATTTATCTTCGACCACAACCTCTCCAAAATGAACAGCTTCCTTATCTTGACACTTCACTCCTATGCTAACGCCCTTTGCAAATGTGAGGGCAAATTTCGTCCTCATCTGCCCAAGTACAATCGCAAGTGCTGCTGGGCTAGCTCATGTCCAGCCACAACCATCAAATGGCACAACGTACATTTGAAACATGGCTAACTGATCGTGCTAAAAGCGAGAAGATTTCGGGTGAAAAAAATAAAAAAAAACTGCCACCCAGTTCGAATGGCTTTCTGTGCTTAGCGCTCACCGTTGATTCGTTTCACAAACACATCAAGTTATTTGCTCCGCTCACCGGATTCCATTTTTCTTTCTCGGTTCCTTTAGTACCCAACTCTCTTCATCTCTACCACTTGTGTCGTTGGTAGGTACGCATCCAATAATCAATAATCAAGATGGTCATGTCGAACGCGCTATTTCAGCGCTATGTTTGTTTCACTGCATGAGGATTTACTAACCCTGTGCAGAAACCCACGAGTTGTGGTGCTTTCGAGATAAAAACCTACAGGTTCAAGACATTATCTCGTCATCGTCTCCAAATCTGCGTTTCATGTTCGTAACATCTTGCCCTTGGTATATGCTTACGAGCAAGCTCTTTGTCTTGGCCTTCTTCGATGCGGTGACATCGCTGCTAGAAAAAAAATGTACGACCAAACTCGTACGATTGAAAAAGCACGGGCTCAAACAACAAAAACTCGTACGATCAATCAATCACCCCAGACTTGAGCTATTGACCTCGTCGTCATCTCAAGCTCCCAGACTGCATCAATTGACAAAATCAAATATCCGAACGGTGCCATCCCACGAGCCCGAGTAGACAACCGAGTCGTTCATTACCAGAGACGTGACGCCCACTTCATTAGCTTCAATCTTATAAAAACACGCTCCTGTGTGCAGATTTCACACCCGTAACATTCCATCGTCTCCTATCGACATGATCTTGGTAAAATTGCGTTTTAAACACGTCACGGGGACCAGATGGCCTTGTACTTTCAACCGAGGACCTCGTTCGACTGAGCGAGGGTCTCATACGTGGATCCAGCCATCGGACGTGCCAGTACATACATTTGGATCAACGAGGCCACCCAAACCCAGACATTGCACGGACCGCCATGGCCACCAAGCTCGTGCACGGCTTACGAAAAGCAGCGTCCCATACTTTAACAGCACGATCTTTCGCAGCTATCACAAGACGAGATACAGCGATTTTAACGGCCCGAATCGCCCCAGAATGAGTTGGAACTGTGCGTTTCAATTGACAGCCAGCGAGATCCCAGATCTCGAGCGTTCGACGACGATACCCGACGGCCAAAAAAAATTCTGTTCACTTGCTAAGCGCCGCAAACAATTGACGCTCCCAGTGACACTACTTAAGTTTGTGCTGCTCTTGTGGCCACTTAAGAGTGCTACGCTGCTCTCGCTTGTTGTTTTCCAGAGTCGCACCGTGCCATCGTCCCAGCCTGAGGCAACAAGAGCTCGATTCTTTTCGGGGCCGAGCTCCATATACGTAATAGGCGCCAAGTGTCCACGCAGCACGAGACTTTGGTTCGAAACGATCGTCCCATCAATGTTTTCATCATCATGTAAAGCCAGCCGGCCACTGCTAGTCGATGACAAGGAGAACAAAAATGCAGCAAAGGCCGCTTTGTGGCAGTAGCGCCAAGATCACATACTCGGAAGGTGTGATCTCGAGACCCGGATACGAGCGCTGTCCCACGTAAGACGACAGCTACGACTGCATCTGAATGGCCATCGAGTTATACCCCATTGTCCTCGACCGAGGAAGCAACGTTCATGACGTTGTTACTTGCATTGGCCATTCCACACACTGCTCGACCATCTCCGGTGACTAAACTCAGGACAGGCGACCCAGAAGAGGTCAAGGTAGCTTTGGGATAAACGGTCCCGGACCTTCGTTGGTGCCTAAACGACGTTTCACTCATTCATTCCACTGTAATGAGCACATTTGCACTCCAAACAGCCTCGACAAGGCCAGACGAGGTGTTCTTTTTGCAACTTTTCCGCAGACAGTTTACGGCGAATGGCCGTGTTTAGATCATACGCTCGCGATACCACTGGCAATTTGTTGGCGGGGACAGCAGACAATGATGACTCGTTCATTCCCTTTTTCGTGTTGAAGGCCAGTTTTGTCGTGGGTAAAACCGCACGAATGGAAATCCTTGCCTAGATTCTTGACTGGAAGGCCGTTTGGGGAGTTGAAGGCGTGTCTTTGGACATTACGAGCGCGTGTGAGACGTTTTCTGGCAATTGTTTCAAGGTTTCCAGCACTCTCTGTGCTTATTTGTACGTTGAACACATGCCGACGACAAACGTCCAGACTTTGCCAGGCAAAACGTCGAGATTTAACATGTCGTACATGAGATTCCCCAGCACCGAGAAGAAGCGCTCATCATCGACTTTCCGGTGGATTCATCTGTAACGACAGGCAAAAGACACGTGCACAGACCTATGACGCCATGTTTCTGAGAATCGGAATGAAATTCCATTGAGTAGTCAGTCAGACGCGGAAATAGAATAAGAAAATCTGGGCGGTGTTGAGGCGCCTGGGGTACTACAATTCAGTAACTTCCTTTCCTTATGAAGGCTGACGGCTCCAGCATCCGCATTTGTACGAACAACAAATCGTTGAGTACTCCCTAGCTTTTTGCTCTGCAGCTATCGGGTATCTGAGAGTTTCTAAGTTCGTCTGTGTAGGTAGCGAATAGAAATAATCGAACTTATTGCTTATATTTCCGGACATCCGATAAACAGGCGACCTTCTTATATTTTCGGACGGAGGAAGTAATTTTCTTTTTTATAGTGGCTCGTAAGTAATTTAACCAAAATCTGCAAAAAATCACTGATGGGTCATGAAAAATATAGCTGTCAGGAAGGACACCCCGTTTGTGTCGGCTGAGACAGATGGTATACGGTAAATTATTACTTTACTGAGTACTACTTGACTTGCAGTATCCTCGGCCATGTCTAAAGCTGTTCAAATCATCAAAAGACGAAATTTCCTCGCTAATGCAGGTTAATCTCAGGGATGCAGACGAGTCGCGCGTGCTCTGGTCGGATCTGCACCTGGCTATTATCATCGCCATGTCGGGCAGCTTCGCACTCTCACCTAAGATGAAGGTGGCGAACTCTTTGCAGACTCCATGCACCAACACCTCGCAGCCCTGGTTTCCTCTATTAATCAGTGCCGCTTGTAGCGTCCAGAGCACTCGAAGCAAAGCTTGTCGTCTGGCTTCTGTTGTGCGGGGCGAGTTGACGGCCAGCAGTTTAGGCTTGGGAAAGTGGTTCTTCACCACAGCGTAGAGCCACTTACACTCAGCGGGGCAAACGTGACCTGGCTGCAGTTGGCGCATCAACTGCTTGCGGAATCGGCGATAAGCATCGAACGGGCGGCAGTTTACACAAAGCATCTTAAGGTTTTCTGGTGAAGGAGGCGAGTAACTTGCCTGAACTTCATATTGCACACATGTGCCCGAGCCTTTGCTGCTGGTACAGACAACAGCACGCAGGTTTAGTTGTAAGTGCTCTAACCATGCCGTTGCTTTGGGTAGCTCCACTGAAGCTGTGCGCATACGGTAGTAGCCAGAAAAATTAATAATTGATGTAGCAGTGGAGGAAATTCTCATCCTGTTATAAAAATGGAAGCAAAGAAGTAAAAACAACAGTGACAGTACTCTTCCTTCGAGTTCGATTGATGCTTGGTTTGATTGGCCATTAAAAAATATCGAGCTTTAAGCTTCTAGTCGGATGGGTCGGATGGTCGGGTGCGACATTATGATGGCTGCAAAGATGGAATTCGTCCAGAATTCAACGAAGTTACGGACATTACTCTAATAGGGAGGTGAAATTCCTACTGATTACATAAAACCACCATAACCCATGAAAGTCGTTACGTGTGCGGAAATGGAATTCCAGTCCGTATAATATAATACATTTATAATACAGTTTGGACGACGCTCTCAACTAATACAACGCCATCAATGGCTGATAACAGCATTCCTCAAAACGTCTATATAAATACTAGATAGAATAGAAACGAGCTAATACAGACACTATTTTCATCATTTACCATTCCAACAGCAAATCTACAATCAAATCACCTAGGTCATCATACCTGTAAAAGTCGGATCAAGTGGGACAGATTCTTTTCCATCCAAATCAAGTCAAAACGAATTTTTGATTTTATGGGGTTGCGTGGTAACCATGACCTTCGTCCTGTATGTAGCTGTGTGGAGACCTCTCATTTGATGTGTGAGTGGGGTGTCAACTATACAGATTATCGTGTCCCATTTGATCCGTATGTCCCACTTGATCCGACTTTACTGCGCCATTACGTCATCTTACACCATAGTCTGTTGCTACAACAGCGCTAAAATTTGAAAATACCACGAGGCAAACAGCTTCTCGTTGCTGTGGTACATGTTGTTAAAGACCATTATTATTAATTATAAAACTTTGTTTATGTTAATGTCTTTTACCCCTCAAGGCTGATAACAACTCACGTCACCATTCTTAATTACATTATTATAATCAGCGTGTTGACTTTGGCTGTCCTTCCTATTTTCTGTGATAATATTTCTGCGAGGCACGACTCGGATTTCCACCAGAGGTAGAAAACTTATAGATCCGTATGTATCAAACGTCTGTATGATATACAGACGTATTATACCACTTTTAAAAGACATTGTATTTTTACGTATTAAACGTAGTTTTTTTCCTAGATAGCTTGAAGCCCCAACGCATTCTACAGCCCTAGGGCACCCTGCCTAAGGATTACAAGAGGTACACATATATTTAAAAATAAACTTTAAAACAGCAATTAAATTCTAACACTATAAAGGAAGAACAATTCACTTCATTAGAACAACATTAAATTTTAAGTGACGCAAAATACAGTATAAAGCATACCAGTTTACTTATGACCGCAATTAGAAACTCTTCTGGCATGGAAGAAGCATGAGCGCTTCTGACTCGTTTTCTAGCGGTCGCAGAGCTATATTATATATAGCTCTGCGAATTCGTGCACACGTCACATACTGATAGATTCATCTACGGTACACTATACTTGTTTTATTGAGGTGATTTACTCCACTCAGAATTCATGTTAGTATTAATAAAATGTAGGATTATTAATACCTCTTGTATCTAAATAAATTTGAATGAACTTAGGCTCAGGAAACTTGTGCGTAAGGTCGACTTGTGAGTTGACTTAACTCGACGCTAGTGATAGCGGTACTGGCCGTCAGAATTCATATTGGGGAAATCGCTAATCGGTATCCTAAATTAACCATCCATTACTACGGTATATACTCAGTACCACGTCCCAGACATCACATAAAAATGTGATGACCAATATACGGGTTTCCTAGACATATGGAATACCCATAGTTGCGGTACGTGAGAGTAAGATACTGATCAATTCAAAATTTAATCCAATTGGAGCCTGCGGCTCATTAAGCACAGTAAGTCGTATTTTACCGTGTAAAAATGGTTAGAACAGCACGTAAAAATATTTAAGCCCATTTAAAACCATTTGAGTCACCTTTTGACGAGTTTTCGGATTTGAGTCATCTTTTAAATTATTCCCTATTTTTTTATTATCAACCCATCAGTTTTGGTAAAATAGTGAATTGAAATAAGTTATCAGTATAAATATGCATTGAAGATTAGGTTGAGTTTCAGTGTAATGGAGGAAGGGCTCTGCTATTTAGTAAAGTAGTGCATCAATGTTGCAACAAGAGGTCGTAGAAGAAAATCTGCATCAAGTTATCACATTAAAAACCGACTGCCTACTTGAATGGGCAACCGTCGTCCCAAAGGCGATGACTGTCGTTGAGAAAGTAGCGAGTTCACTCACAGCAACTGTTCGCGGTTGTGGGCAGCGTCGTAGTCGACAAATGGGCCCTCAGCCAAAAGATGAGCATGTTTGTTCTCCACGCCCATCTTGAGGTGGCTCCAGTTAACTGTGCTGTTAATACCGGGGATCTGGTACAGATCGCGCAAATACTGTAATAGTCCACAACAACGAAACTCGTGTTAGGTTCAAATGACACAAACCTTACAAACAGAAAGTAAACACTTACAGCAACGACGTTTGGAAAATCTGTCAGATGCTTCTCAGCTTTCGACTGGAAACATCCAGACGAATGAGCGGTGTGGAATAAACGACATCCGCCTCGGTAACTCCCTTTCCCACAAGATATCTCTTCTTCGCCAAAAGCTCATCCAACTCGCCCAGAGCCTCAAAAGCTTTTTCTTCCGCCTCTTTCGCAGCTTCTGGCGACGTGGGATAAATTTTCTTAAAAAATCCCATGCTCACTGACGCAACAAGTCCATCGTTGGCAGCATCAATCTCACTGCGCAACTCCTCTGGGTACAAGTTCACGCTAGACGGGGCCAAGTCTCGGAAACCGGAGTCCAAGGAACGAAGAATTCCCGTCGACTCCTCTGACACAATTGTCCCCTGCTTCTTATCCCAGAGGACAGGCACGGAAAAGTTGCGAGGGGCAGGATCCACCTTTTCATACAAGTCGCGCACAAACGTCGCGTGGTTCACATAATCCGGAATGCAGCCGTCTGTCGGGTAGGTCTTGCCATTAGCGCCAATCATTGTGGGAGATGTCGCGGGGTCGACAAAAACCCAACCCTTGTGATTGTCATTTGCGTCATGCGGCTTTGTTTTTTGAAAAATAGGGTGCGCAACCGACAGACTGATGACGTCTTCAAGTCCTAAGAGGTTACGAGCTGCGAGCGCACGACACGCGAATGGGCACGAATAAGTCACGTAAAGATGATATCGATCCTTGACGGGTGGGAATTGGGCGTTGGCGTTTTTTTCAATCTTGAAATCGTAGGGCGCGGGCTTCGAGGTCATCGTTTTGTTACTGTTTTTTACACTGAATATGTATTCCTAAAGCGACGCCCGGGCCCTGGCTACCGGTTATGTAGTTTACCAAAAATGGATAAAAATAACATTTACCGGTATTCAACAGATTTCATGTTATTCTGACACCCTCGAATTTACAAACAAAGGATGCAGCATTTCTATTTCTAAAATGATGTTACAGTTAGCTTCCCATCATCGCATCTAGCCTCTGGTAGCAGTACCTGATGACGCCACCAGCGAAAGCTCTCCAGGCAGGTCCTTTAGAACTGCGATTAAGGGTGTTCACTACAAAGTTTGTGCATCAGGAACAACAGGCTTTAGGATTTTAAATGGTCATGAGGCTCCTCGAGAAGCGGCTCATTATCGAAAAGCTTAAATTTTCAAGGAAAAGAATTACTGAGTGTCATATTATCAACTTCGCCACTGCTAGTGGCTCAATTTATAGTTGAATTGGATGAATCTTTTCTAGAGACAAGTGATCGACTGGAACATTGTGTATGGCCGTGGTTATTGCAATCAATTGAAAGCAAAAATCAACAAGACAGTCGTGAAGGCAGCCGTGCACTTGATGCTCCATCCGCCTGATTCATATGAAGAGAAAATCGAAAGAAGCAGGAGATTGCAACGGGCGATAGTGACAAAATGTCTGGAAACAGGAAAAATGTGTCATTGGTCCCACCGCATTTGCTACTTAAATGGGTGTCAAGGCGACGAAAGTGGCTGAACTCGTAGAGAAAAAGGAGCTTGCAAGTGTTGACAAGACACTGGCCTTGCGTCAACAAGTAGCGCGTCGTGTTCAACTGCTTCTCTCTCTTCTGTGGCCTGATGTGCGAGTAATTCCCTTTGGTTCTTCCGTCACTGACCTGTTGCCACTTTTTGATGCAAACGACCAACAAACGGTCGATGTAGATCTTTGTGTCCTTTTGCCATCTGCAGCCCACTTTCACCTCCAAACAGCGCCTTTGATTCATGAAATTCAAGAACATTTCCGTCTTTATCTCTTGCGAAACGATTCAAAACTTGACACGATCAACGCAGTCTTAGGAGCTTGTATTCCGATTGTACAATTTCAAGACCCGAGGGCTAGACTGTCCTGCGATTTCTGTGTGAATAACAATTCGGCGTTCTGGAACACACGTCTCGTACGATGGCTTTTTGTATCGGGCTAGTGATGCGCACAAGTTGCAACAGGTGCGACAACTTATTCGCTGGCTTTGTATGTGGCGACAGAGGAAGGAACGTGCTGTTGGTACTGCACTGATTTCTTATGGGCTCGTTTTGCTTGCGATCTATTACCTCCAACGGATTGGTCTTTTGCCATGTATGGACTGTAGTGCAGTTTTGATTGAAAAACGCCGCTGTATTACAGGATCCGACAGAAAACGAAATCGACAATCTAGAAAGAATCAAGAAACACGTTGTCAAGACCCAAGGCGATGACTTTCACGATTGAGTGGCGCTTTTTCCGCTTCTATACGTGTGATTTGATTATGAAAGCACGGTAGTGAGTCTACGCTCAAGTGTGGTCTTGTCCAAGAGTAGCAAAGGCTGGTCTCCCACTCCAAGACTTTGTCTTGATGATCACCACAAATGTTAGCAGAACCAAAGCGTAAAAAGCGTCGAGGACGTCGCAAATCGAAGACCGAGCGATTATCTCGTGCGACGTTTGTTTCGGTATCGCCTAATACATTGCACACTCTATTGTCGAATAGGAGCTCGAGATGTGAATGGGACGTAGCGCAGAAACTAGCACTCTAAATAGGGAATTTGGAAGCACGGGTGGCAGTTGTACGTACCTACGCAGTACTCAATTGGACGTTACGGTCGAGTATTCGGAAGGTCACATCAATATTCACGCTCCAACAGTCGACTCGTTGAATCCCAAATGCGCGTCGGAAGCTTCCTTCACGTTCGTGACACCACTAAGGCGCTCGCTCTTTAATGGAAACTCAATCACATTAGACGACAAGACGAAGCTGAAGACTGAGTTTGACCTCGAGCCTATGTTTGTGCCATTCCAAACCGCGCCCGTGCATTTTCATTTATGGCCAAGGTTTAACACTCGATTTAGTGGAAAATCAGGATTCCTTTCCTCACTATTGGGGAGATATGACTGATCATGGTCCATGCTGTTCCTCCATCAGATATGCCTGACTGGACACGGTTAATTTTTTTTGGACCAGCAAATTGTTTCAACTAAAAACCTGCCAACGTGCTCATGCAATGAGTGAGACAAGCACGAATTTTACGATTAAGGACACAATCACTGTGGCTCATTCGATGGGGAAACTCATGCTCGCTGGTGCGATTGCAAATGACTTATGCAAACTTGATTCGATCTCGACGTGGGTGGGTATGTCGGGGCCAATAAAAGGAACCATAGCTTCCGATTTTGTCCAAGACACGTGTGCAGAGGAAGCAAGTGAAATTCTAAAAAGGTTTGGCGAGAAAACGAAAATATGTCTCCCAAAACCTCGGTTAAGTCGGTGACTTCTGAAGGTGGAAATACATCTTTTAGTCTTTAGACGCAGCCTATCAAGCTGCACAAACGGTCTATCTTGTGCGTGTGTACGCGCTTATGTGTAGCGAAAGCCCATCCGGACTATTGTCACTATATTTTTCGATAATACAACTCGGGTTTTTGATCGACGTTTACTTGCAGTGGCAAAAGGACGAATGAAGCCGGAAATTGTTGATTACGTGCTTCTGAGAAGTTATAAGACGTCGACTTGCAGTTTTATGACTCAAAATCGGAACAACGCAATATGTTCAAGCGCTCGAATTTACAGTGCGTAATCACTTTGCCGCAGCAGCGCTTTATAGTGATTTAAGTGGAGTTAGAATTCACGTAGATCGACTCAAACTGGAATGCAGCATTGTGAATCTGTCAAAGAGCGCTGCAAGGTCGTCAGTCATTTGTGGTGAAGCGATCGGAA
>MIQA02002481.1:0-12692 GCA_001887855.2 Sclerospora graminicola | reverse complement strand
AGCGCAACCGCTTCCGCATGTATGAAGACGTCGTTGAACCTCTCCGGTCTGCTAATCCGGAATTGGTCCAACGATCCAAGCTTCAGCGTGAGTGCCTCGTCTCTTCTTACGCGATGGCCCAGTTGCTTACAGTTTTTTTTTATCTTCTTGTCACTCCGTAGTTCAACAGTTAGAAGAGCTGAGACAGCAATCTGCCAAAATTCCGGACATGTCTCGGGAGCTTACGCATCTTCGTACCCGGCTCTGCCAGGTGTCCCAAGACCTGGATAAGGTGCGGGACAGCCGCGACCACCTGCGCGACTCCCACGCCCAGGCCCTTCGCCAAATCACGGATCTGGAGCGGCAGTTGCAAGAAGCCACTTCTCGGCAACAGGAGTTGCGGTCGGAGCTGTACCGGGCCCGCCAGGAGAATTTCGACGCCCATGCCATACTGGCTCGGGCGGACCGTGTTTGTCATGCCATGCTGGATAAAGAGGATCGTTTTAGGTCCTTATTGTGTGGACTTCAAAACCAGCTCGAGGCAACTCAGAGCCAAGCCGCTCCCCTTTTTCGAGCTCCTCCCGAGGTACGGGAATCCGTCTTGTCTGTCTTGGGAATGGTGGGTCAGTGGAAGACCTCTCCGCCGAACCCAACCCCGTTGCCTGCCGCAGCAGGGTCGGAACCTGAGGAACCTCCCGCCGGCTCCGACTCGCCCCTTGCCAGTCCCAACTCTTCATCCGTCCCGGCAGGATCGCAGGGGCAAAAACGTCCGGCCGGTTCCAGCCCCTTTTTGGCTGATGCCAGCCCGCCTAAGAAGAGGAAGCAGAGCGAATCCCCACCCTCGCGCCAATGTCCTCCAGACAAGTCGGACGACGGGGAAGAGCCCGGGTCGGAGAGCGAGGACAGCCTGTTCGCGGAGCGGTCCCCTCTTCCATCCCCTCAATACACTCCAGGTAGAACCGGTCTCACTCCTAGTTCTAACTCTGAAGAGGACTCGGAGTCAGAAGCGGCCGCGCCCTCTTCTGAGTCAGCGGCCGCGCCCCCTTCTGAGTCGGCGGTCGCGCCCCCTTCTGAGTCGGCGACCGCGCCCTCTTCTGAGTCAGCGGCCGCGCCCCCTTCTGAGTCGGCGGCCGCGCCCCCTTCTGAGTCAGCGGCCGCGCCCTCTTCTGAGTCAGCGGCCGCGCCCTCTTCTGAGTCAGCGGCCGTGCCCTCTTCTGAACCAGCGGCCGTGCCCTCTTCTGAACCCGCGGCCGTGCCCTCTTCTGAACCCGCGGCCACGTCCCCTAATTCTTCTTCGGACTCGGGACCATCCTCCCCTTCGGTTATCTATGACGATGACGAAGAAGACGAGGATTACGAGATTCAGCAAGTCAACGTTGCATTACTCCGTTCTCGCTCGGATACCCGTCGCCGCCCTTCCCGCTCCGGTAGGCGGACGACGAGTCCAGTGGGGTCCGATCAGATCATAGATCTGCAGACTCCGCTGCCGGCAGGATTTGGTTCCGGGGAGCATGACCCGTCTGACCCATCCTTGCCTCCCAGCATTGTCGACGCCCCGGCCGCTCCGGTCGCGCGTAACTCGAGTTCCGACAGAGTGGCCGAGGAGAAAGTGGAGGACAACGACGATGACATCCCGGATCAGTGGTTGACCCCTCCCGACCTGAGTTACTCAGAGGAACCTCTTCCCCAGTCTTCGGCCAGACAACGACGCTCAACCTCGGCCGGGTCGCGTACTACACGCCGACCTCAGCGACCGGCCGCCAAGTCTAGAGTCCGGAGGAGTACTCTTACTCTTGCGCCCTCTTTTCCCAAACTTCCGCTTCTATGGTTATCGGGAGGGCGTTTCCCCAGTGGGGCGGATCGGTCTGCCATACTGCCTTGGGCAGTCAAGCAACTGGGCAATACCAGCCTGGCTGATATCTCCAGTTCCCAACTTGCTCAATCTCTGTCCCGTCCGCATCTCTGGTTATTCCCACGATTTTACAAGGCACCGTCAAAGACTTGGGACCCTAACCTGATGAAGTCGGGCGCCATCGACACCCTCATGGAGACCGAGCCCTGGAAAATCTTGCACACCAAGATGCCGGATATGGGGCTTCCATCCTATCCATGGTTCACGGAATTCAAAGCGAGACTTCATGATTTCACCGTGACTCACGATTGGGCCATCTGGGAATCTACCCACTTCCTGTACATCTCGGCCGAGAACAAGCGAGCGGACGAGTCCCTCCGCAGGTACTCCCTTGCCCGCAAGAATCGTCGGGGGCGAGCTTCCGAAGCGTGGGTCCGTCTGTGCGCGTTCATCATGGCGGGTATCCGGGATGGTGAATGTGACTTGGACCTGTTTCTCTTCCCGTTCATGCTCCATCTGCCAAACCGCAGGAGTGGATGTGCAGCGGAAGGAGGGACGTGGTATCCCGGCCTAGGTGCGTTGGATCAGACCACCTCTCTTTCTCAATCTTTGGCGGCCATCGACCGGCAAGATCCTTGGCGCAATCAATACCGCGCACAGCCCTCCGACCACCCTGGGTTTCGCGTGACTCGGCTCCGAGGCAAGTATAATCGTCGACGGGGATGAGTAGTCGGGCTTGCTTTAATTCTTCTATTTCTCTCAGTTTTCCCTTTTTTTAATATATCCATCCGTTCCTCTTCCGTTCCCACTCCAAACATTCACTGTTGACTACTAACCGTGGTTAGCCTCGCCAGGCCTGCTCGGGGGTCCGCCTAGAGGGACCTTTTATTGCTGCAGGGTACTTCCTGGTTCGATCGGGCGTGGACGTCCTGTTCCCAGTCGCGGTCGTTATGTTCCTTTTCCCCGGGACGGCTGGATTCGGGCGAGGGACCCTCGTCGCTAGCGGCCGGTTTGATTATCTCCGACAGTCTGTTCATCTCCGCCAATTCGTCCAACAATCCTGGATCCGAGACGGCTAGTCCGGTCTGATCTCGCATGGCTAAAGTGGCCAGATGGTCTGCGCTGTTATTCCAGTCTCGTTTGACGTGCAGCAATTCGTGCTCCGGCCACCTCCGCAAGGCGGACATAACCCGATCATTTAACAGTCTCAGCCGCGGCGCTTTGCAATCTATCTCTCCGGTGATTTGTCGGATCACTAGGTTGGAGTCACCGCATATGATGATCCGCCCCTGTGTCCGGTCAGCCATCAGATCTAGAGAAAGCAGCAGTCCTCTATACTCCGCTTCGTTCACCGTGATGCCAGGCGTGAAATCCGAGGCGGCCGCGATCGCCTTCCATTCGGGCAGCTTCCACAAAATGGCACTATAGGCCCCGACCCCTTTCTTTACACTCGCCGACCCATCGAAACTCAACACCATTAGTTCCTCCGTGGGTCCCACTGTTGGCGGCGGCAACACGATAGTTTGTCGAGGCTGCTTCCGAGGTGCGATCGCTATCAGTGCTTCCTCCACTTCTGTCCTGGGGGTAATGCTGGCAGCCAGTGTGCCCAGTATTTCCTCTTCCCCTTTAGTACACTTAATCACTTCGAGGGACCACTGAGACAGCAGAGCCGCCCATCTCCCCAGCCGGCCATCAATCCCATTCGCCGTCAAGAGCCATGATTGGGTCGATCGTCTGGAGAGTACTTTGATAGGCCGAGACACCAGCATCGTATAACACACATCTAGGATCCGTAATAGAGCAAGAACTTCTTTATCCACCAATCCGTAATTAACTTCATTAACTTTCAGGGTCCGGCTGGTGAAGGTCACGGGACAGTACACTCCATCATGATCTTGCACGAGAGCGGCCGAGATGGCCCACTTGTTAGCGTAGATGATGACCACCGGAGTCTTATTAACATCGAAATGTTTCAAGACCGGTGTGGTCGCCATCTTCGCCTTTAGCATGCCAAAAGCCACCATCGCTCGGGTCATATGGTCGTCCGGGCCGGCCGCGCCGGGGTCCGGCGGCCGGTCGCTTGTCTGGGCAGACAAGGGCGCTTCCCCATTGGCTGAACTACCTGAAAAGGGCGCTTCCCCATTGGCTGAAATAACCGAAAAGGGCGCTTCCCCATTGGCTGAAATAACCGAAAAGGGCGCTTCCTCATTGGCTGAAATTGCCGGCCCGGCCCGCGTCTCCGCTTGCCTATCCTGCTCTCTCAGCTTATGGTAATCCCCCTCCCGCAACTCGTACAAGACCGCCGCATAGACTGCAAAATCCTCGATGAACCGACTGTAGTAATTCAGGCTGCCCAAAAAGGATTGCATAGCCTTTAGGGATCGCGGGAAAGGCAGATTACTCAAGGACTCCAAATCCTTCGGGTTAGCCTCCAATCCGGCAATAGACACTTGATGACCCAGATAGGTTACCTTAGTCTTTCCCCAGAAACTCTTAACCACACTAATCGAAAGATTCCACTTTTCACACGTAACCATCAGTTTCTCCACTTTGTCACACAATTAATCCCAGGTAGTTGCCGTAACGAGAATGTCATCAATGTAAGACCGCCGCCCCAAAACTGAAGGTTTTGGGTCGGGGTCCGGGTCACCTTCGGCGAACACATCCCCGACCAGAGCCGGATCTTGATCCGTCTTGATCTTGAAGTGTCCGTACAGCGCGTTATCTATCAATCGTTGATGAATCTGCGGAGCATTCTTCAGACCGAACGGCATCCGGTTCCATTCGAACAACCCGAAAGGCGTCACGAATGCAGAGATCTCCCGTGCACGATCGGTCATGGAGACCACCCAGAATCCACTGGCCATGTCCAATGAGCAATACCACAAACCTTTATCCAGGTCCTCCAGCAGGTCGTTTATCAGCGGCATCGGATAAATCATCAGCTTAGTCAGCCGGTTCACCAGCCGGTAATCGATGCACAACCTTATGTCCACCCCATTCTTCTTAATGATAATTACAATGGGCGAAGCCCATGGCGAGGTGGACGGCTGAATTATCTTGGTGGCCAGCAAACCCTTGATAAGCTCTGAAAGCTTTTCCCTATATTGGGGGGCGACTCTTCGGCATCTCTGTGCTACCGGCTTGGCACCTCCCACATCGATATCACAAACCGCCCCATGGGCAGCCGGAGGAAGTGCGTTCCCTGGTCCGATCAACAGATGTCGTCTTTTCCATATAATATCCTTCAACCTGCTGATCTCCTCCGGGGTGTTCACGTCCGGGTCTCCCACTTGTAGATCGTCGATAGTGACTGCTGGGGGGCAGGGGGTCACCTCAGGTAGCACCGCCATCTGTTCTTCCATGCCTTCAACATATAGTTCGCCCCCTTCCTGAATGCAGACTTGATCGGCTTCGGCCGCTTCGGGATCCTGCTCGGCCGGCTGGGCCGATCCGCATTCGGCTATTTCCGAATTCTGCTCGGCCGGCTGGGCCGATCCGCTTTCACTTCGGTCCTCGCAACCGTAATCGGGGCTGACCGTATATGCGACTCTGCTTGGTCCTTTCTCCCGACTCTGTCGTTCGTCCGTCTCCTTCCGAGTGGGAAAAACCAGTTCCGCGATCGGGGCGTAGCTTCGGTCAGTGCATTCAGCCGGATCCGGCGACGGCCGGCTCCGCGTCAATATTTTAGAAGGGGTCCGGTACTCGGGTTTATCCACCATCGGAGTCTGGTCCTTTTCTAATTCTTCCTCTTCGCTGACCAGATCGGTGGTTGCCTGAAAAGCCAGGTTTTGCCACTCGATATAGCGTCTTGAGCCAACAGTGACATAGCCCGGCCGGCGGGGCACTTTATCCTCGGCCAGCCACATTCCAATAATTACATCTTCATGCAAGGTGAGGGGTCTTTCAGAGATGTTGGTCACGCTTATGAAGTTGAAATGTCCACTCCCTTTAACCACAGATGGTACCCAGCACTCGCCCCTTGTCAGCCATAACTTACTCCGTCGGTCGTGCGGCCGTAACATTACTTCCACCGCCTTTCCCACTGGCACCGTTACAAACTGACCTAGCTTGAGAAACTGGACGTAGGCGCCATATAAGGGCCGCCGGCCGGCCAGCTGGATCTGTACCTCGTCCGGCAACGTCAATGTTCCATGCGATAAGTCCAGCCGTATACCGGCCGGGACCATAAAATCCATGCCCAAAATTGCATCCTGCCCGGCCAGCTTGCCTACCCAGGCGGTAAAGTAATATACCAACGACCCAGCTAACGTAATCTTGACTCTTGTCCTTCCTTGGGTCATGTACGAACTTTCTCCAATGCCTATACATTCCTGCCGCTTCGTCTCGTCTATCTCACACCCCACCTTACGAGCAAAGGTGGTGTCTACGATAGACACTTCTGCGCCAGAATCGAACAACATGGTAGCTTTCTGGTTATTGATTTTCCCATCCGCCTTGGCCTGCTTGAACCATTTATCCGGCGAGTGATACTTCCAATAACCTCGCGACTCGCCAGGTAACAAGTTCAATTCCATTCGCACTTCAGACTGGGAATACTCATCCGTCCGTATACTGCTCACCAGGAAGGGGTCAGCCGTACCGGCCGGGGACCGGGTGACGTAATCGTCAAACTTACATGTATTGTCGGTTATCCTTTGCTTTGCTTCTTGATTATCCTCTTTAACGACATATGCATAGATACTAACACTAGACCGCTCGGCTCGAACCAGATTCCAACCTGGCGAGCGATCTAGTTTAACATCTTTTCCGCTCCGGGCGGCAACATTCCAGAATGCTTGGTCGGGACGTACCACTTCTTCAACAGGTTGTAGAATTCTTCCATTGTGCACAGTCCCGCCTCATGCACCTCCCCGCAAGCCTTACACATGAACAGACAATGTTCCGCCGGGTGTCCCTTCCTCTCGCACTTCTTGCACGTCAGCCGCTTCCAGCAGCTCCGGTCGTCATGCTTGATGGACCCACAGTGGGTACACTTGCGCTTAGGGTAATCCGGGTCAGCTCGAGCCGGAAAACTCTTCGACTGACCAGAATCAGCTGGCAGCCTGGACGGCTGACTGGCCTCTGCCGAGAAAAGGTACCGATACTGTTCCTCCTCAGACTCGCCCCCAGATCGCTGATACTCCTCTTCCGAGCTAGTCGCGTCTGACTCTCGGGCGACCATGCGGACGGCTTGGGCCGTCCTGGTAGATGGCGGCCGGCCTCCTTGATCCGCGTTAAATCGGGACTCGAAACGGCCGGTTCCAACTGCTGCCTTGGGGCCTTGCTTCTTCGCCCTTAGGTACGTGCGCAACGTCACTTCCAGCTCCGTCGTATTCTTCACCCGCATTAACGCCAGCTGGTTTGCCAGCTCCCGATCGTTCAACGTGCTGATGAAAAGTTCCACGTGTTCGCGAGCAGCTTCCGACCGGCTGGTATCTTCTTTAACGGGAATATCAGCTCTCATGCCAGCGACATTCAAACGATGGAGATACTCCAGGGGGGTCTCATCCGGTCGCTTCTTCGAGTGGAAATATTGTCGCGCCACTGACATTCCAGCTCCGCAATATTGCTCCTCGAACGCACCGGCCAATCCCCTCCAATTTCCTCGGGTTTCCCGGCTGAGCTGTTGGATCCAGTGTTTCGCTGGTCCCTTCATCAAATCCCCGAAGATCAGGCATTTCTCATAGTCCGACGTTCGGTCTCTGAGAAATGCCGACTTCGTCTTGCTCAACCATCCTCGGGCCTGGTCCTCGTCCGCGTCGCGTCCGGTGAAGTCTTTCAGCTCGGACGTGGCCGACATTCGCACCCTCGTGATCGCTCCCGAATCTGCGTCAAACGCTTGGGCCGAGGCCATATGGGCTCGGCGGGACATCCCCAGATCCAGGTCATCCGGATCGTAATGGTACTTGGCCGACCTGGCGGATTCCATATCCACGTCGCTGAGAGACAGCTTCCTGTTCGTTGGCCGACGTCCGGTCCGGCGACCTGTCTGACGGCTCGGTGGGGCGGCATGGGGTTCACTTTGCTTGGACTGCATCGACTCCATATCTTCATCACTCGGCTCCCTCGCATAGTACTGGACTGGTTCGGGGCCTGTGTCCCACGACGAGCGGGCTGGTCCGGTGACTTCGGACTGCTGCGGCTGGCGCTCAGCCGACGTTGCTCTTCCAAGTATCGCTCCATCATCGCCGAGAACATGTTTTGCAGGTGATCCGGCACCTGAGTAGCGACTTGAGGGGTGGCTTGAGGGGCGACTTGAGGGGCGGCTTGAGGGGCAGCTGGGCTGCTAGATTGGCGTTCTTTCTTAATTCGCCCGTCCGCGTCTTCGTCTTCCTCCTTTGGTTCTGGATCCGCCGCCGCTGTCCGCCAGGCCTGTACGCTGTACTGGCCGGCGTTCTTCCGCTCGGGCGTACCCGGATCCTCACGTCCTCCAAGTTTCATGGCTGTCGCCACACGCGCTGCTCCCCTTGGGCCAAGCGTCATGCGAGTGATACCCACCGATGAATCCGATGAGTCCGCTTCCGAAGGGGCAGACTCGTACTGCGAAGAGCCTGAGTGTATACCGGCTGGTTTGCTTGTCGCCGGCGGCGTGGGCGGCGCCACTCCAGTCGTAGCTGTCATCTTTTTCGACGGCGGCGAGCAACCCACTAGCGGTACCAAGTGGTCGTGCAGGGCGCTGGACGCCTCTTTCAACTTGTCCATCTTCAGATCAAACAACTCGTTCGGATCAAACACGCCGGTGTTGATGCCGGCTTGTTTGAGTTGGTCGAATAGGCCTCTAATGAGGGACACGTGGCCGTCTGAGAGAGTTGGGGGAGAGACGGGACCTTTCAATCCGCCTATGATCTTCGGCCGTGTTATTTTTAGTACCTTATCCGTCCGCAAGAATTGCCCCAACTCGTGAAGATGGAAAGCACGCTTAAAGTCGACATCCGTCGATGGGCCGTCCTGCTTCTCTTCTTCCTCTTCGAATCGCGGTTTGCCTTTGTAAGTCGAATAGTCCAATTCCTGCCAATCCGGTTTCTTTAGGGGTAGGGGGGCCAGATCGCGACTTGGTCCCGATCCGGCCGGCTTCCCACTCCGGTCGTATCCGACTTCCGCTTTTCTTCTTTTATCTTTTCTTTTATATCCAAAATATGCATTCGTTCGTTAGGATCATGGTCGGAACCATGATCCTTCCTCGGACTATGGCGACTTGCACCATAGTCCCATCCGTGTAGCGGCCGGCACTGCCGTAGGTAGTACCATAATCCGCCCCCGGCGGAGCCTCTAGGGGAGTAACTTCTTCTTTAATGTCAACCTCGAACTCCCCCAATCCGAGGCGACCATCGCATCCTTCCATCTTCAGCAGCATTGGGGCGATATGCCTTCCCCCAATGCACCCGACACAACATCGTCAACAAATTTGACAGGTTTAGGTCTTTCGCCCGCTAGGGACTCGCGGTGATATCCAGGGGCACCAAGAGATCCGGGCACGCGCACCATTGTGGTGTAGTCGCTCTCAGAAAATCTTCCTGAGACGCGAACACCCACGGGGGTCCCAGACGACTGACTACCGGAGGGGTACTCCGTCCATCCGAGTCATGATCCGATCCGGCTTGAGGCCGGCTGGATCGGTCGCTTCCATCCGCTTGATCGCGACTGCTCGAATGTTGCATGTTAAAAGCTCACCTTGTGTACCCGTCAGTACTGGGTGGTTAGCTCTCTTGATGGACCCTAGGGCGAAAAGTGTAAAATCGTCCAATAGGGAGATGAAGTGTAGGACTAGGGGTAGCTCCTGGGCGGAAATCGTCACCGGGGAGCTCGTTGGGTAATATACTTGAACTTTGTATAGTTCCGGCTGGGCCGAGAATAGTCGATCGGCCAGCTAAACCAATAGGACACTTGAAGTTTGTATAGTACCGGCTGGACCGAGAATAATCGATCGGCCAGCCAAACCAATAACAATGAAGGGCGAATCCGAATGTGTATCCACAGAAGGCCAAATGTCACCACTTCCCAATACTTGATACCGTGTTCAAAACACGGGCGACTTGAGGTGAGTATACGAAGTCGCCGCGACTCCCGGTCAGGGGACTTCCGGTGGGTTAACTTAACCTTCCCCGGGCAAACCAATAACAGCAAGAGGGGACCTTGTTAGCCCTCTGCCGTGAACCAATAAAAGCGACTTGTGTCTAAGAAAGCGAAACGTATACTGATTTATCCTATGTCCAATACTCCCTTTGTGTAACCTACCTCAAATAACACGTCTGACCAGTCATGTACCTTACCCAACGCAACCCGGCTAACTCCGACTTTGTGTACCGGTCCGGCCGGTACACCAACCCCAAATGGTACCAACTCGGCCGGTACACTGAACCCATGTGGTACCAGTCCGAATGGTACATTGTACCCGACCGGCTCGGCCGGATAGCCCCCCATCCGCGCCCCTCGGCCGCTGACGCTAGCAGTCCCTTGGCAGCCCTTCCTACGATCCCGGTGCATACTCTTTCCACTAGAACAATCCTCTTCTTTCGGGCTCCTTCCACTCCATCCTTACGAACAGTCCGCCATCTTGGCCGTCCGCCATCCGCGCCTCGGCCGTCCAACCTCCATAGTCCTTCCGTCTGCTCAGCTCGCTTATCCGACTATCCTCACCCCTTGTCAGGTCCGCCGACGTGGTTTCCAGCCTGGCGCCACCTGACCGCTGGTAGACTTCATCGGCGGCGACCATCCGGCGCCTACCCCCTTGGCCCTCATTTCCACCAATCAGGATGCGCCCTTTGGAAAGTGCCTTACATTATTTTATAAGTCACTTCACCACATAGGTATAACCAGACTAACGAAAACAATGTTTACGTGGCAGCTTACTGGAATAAGTGAAAAATCCCATACGTACGCCAAAATAGGACGATGGCTTTGTGCTATAATTCTAGCTTCACCGAGAGTGGAAATCGGTCAAACGCTTGGAGTCAGACCACCAATCCAAATGGATCGAGGTCCGGCCTGTCTACAATCGTTCGAGTGGTCACTTGTGTCTCCCGGGAAGGTCAGAGGAGTAGCAACGAACAGTAACGATTCATGCATACTCACACAACAAGCGGATGGCATAATATGGAGAATGATCTCAAGTACACTACAGGATAAGGAGGACATATCCTCACCTCAAGATGATTACGTCGTATTGAAACCCCATCCGGATTTGCATCTGATAGGATGGTCAGTCGAAGATTCGACGCCGATACGAAAAATATGGTATCAATTAAGACGAGGTTTCCGGAAACTGTATTTTCATGGGATAGCACCCCAATTACCAAAGGTGCTATTGAAGTGGAAGACCAAATGCACGACAAGTTCCTGGTGGACTGGCTTACAAGATGTGGAGTTGAATAAGGTATGGGAACATGATAATATGCTGACAAATTATCAGGTTTGGGTGCACTTTAGGGCGGTAACTATGCAGTTAAATACTTTTCATATCCGGACAACCTCGGATCGCAGCTGCGAACTAGATCGTACCTGCACATCCACAAGGACGGATATCAGTCACATCCTCTGGGAATGTAAACGAGCGAAAGCTTTCTGGCGTCGGCTGATCCAGCAATGG
This sequence comes from Sclerospora graminicola, assembly GCA_001887855.2. Taxonomy (NCBI): domain Eukaryota; phylum Oomycota; class Peronosporomycetes; order Peronosporales; family Peronosporaceae; genus Sclerospora; species Sclerospora graminicola. The sequence goes on along the minus strand of MIQA02002481.1, from coordinate 1,272 downwards.
CGAGGAGTCATTCTAACCGATAGGGAGTTATCTCTATTTGAAACAGCGGTGGTGTCCCGAAAGGCGCCCCCAATTGGATCAAGAATAAAGGAGGCAATGATGCATCAACATGGGTGGTACGATGAAACCTATACAGCGGTATTTCAGAGATTATGGAATGGCCTGTGCGGGAATGGTGTTGCGTGGCTATGGCAGCTTCGGAACCAAACGATTTTTCAAGGCATACTGAGAGATGCGTTTGACCATCTCGAGACTATATGGAACAACTGCAAAATCCAAGTTGCAGCAGTGGCAGAATATGAAGCACGATCATACTCAACTCGGGAAGACGGTATTAGACTACGTATAAGTTCACAGTGCGTCTTCGAATATCTTCCAGCACCAGATACCCAGTTCCCAAGTGTCGACCAAGATCAAGTGTCTGTGATACGTGACAGTACCACACCCAATAAGTCTGAGCCTAGATTACATTCTAGAATGCATATGTTTATAGTAGCTAATAGTTAAGACTAATTAGAACTACATTTTACTACTACTACTAATTACTTATTACGACTTCTTACAATACACACCTGGTCTGTACGGTACATTGTACCTGTCTTACGGTCTATTGTACCTGTCTTACGGTACAAGGGGGTCCGAATATCCTGTTTGGAGGGTCCGAATAACATCTACCTTGTGTAGCCGTCCATGAACGAGTCCGTCATCTGGTTCCTTACTGTAGTGATTGTGTTGGCACGCTGTAGCGCTGAGTCGATCCCTGCCATAAACAAAACCTCGGGGTTTGCTGTGTCTCATGATACTCCAGCCGATTGGCATGACAAGCAAAACGGCGATGAAGCGCCGCATGAAGAGCGAGAAATTTTCCCTATCGAATCGTTCATATCGTCAATAAAGGCCGCCGATGAGTCTCGACCTAGTACTATAGATGCAGTAAACATGGTGGATGTGCCTCAAATTAAAGGACGCAACGAAGTACTTGCCACACGGATGAACACATTAGGAATCGACATCGATGGCGTCGTGCTCGTTGCGAAAGCGTTAAAGTCTGCTTTTCCGGGCTTCAGCTTTAACAATCTCGAGTGGATGATTCTTGGGAAAGTATATTTTGCAAAAGACGGGAGTAGTACTGGTTACAAAGTTTTGCGCTCAAAAGAACTGTTTAAAGAGTTGAACATGGAAATCACTAATAACGTGGAGATCAAGAAATGGTCAAAGTGGTTCAACAAATTAGGTGTCGCAGCAGAAAACGTTTTTGGAAAGATGCTCTGG
>MIQA02002480.1:0-37038 GCA_001887855.2 Sclerospora graminicola | reverse complement strand
AGTGAATGGTTAATGGGAAAGATGAATGGTTTGTACACCGCTTTGAAGCTTCATCCAATGTTCTACATAACAACTTTTCGCGATCTAAAGCATCTCGGGTAAGATGTGACCTTCTCGCGTGGCTTCGCAACAATTTCACCACGGCGGTTTTTCTACAGCACTTAGACGCTCGAAGTCAGTCCATCCAATGAATTGCTTGTCAGGGTTGCGCTTTTTATCAGCTTTTCAGTAGCAGAGATCCCTTATCCACCGACCCCTCAGCTGTAATATATGGTTGTGATTTGTCACAGCGATAATTTGCACCCGCAATTTGCAATCTCGCAAGGACTCGAAACCCTACTGCAGTCTGCAGAACACTAACTAACGCGACGCGAGTAGCCAACTCAGGAAGACGCTGGTGCTTCATATGAATTTGTGTGTGATCTGGTGCAAATTGTGTTAGGATAAAAGGTGACATCCGCGGACGCTTTCCCTGATCTGTACGATCGTCATTCTGCTGTGTGGATGGCTCCTCACTGCCACAAGAAGCACCACTTGGCAATCACCACAAGTGATTCTGAACGACAAAGGCCGTGTTGTTACTGCTTTAAAAATAATATGAGGAAGCCTGTGATAAGCTTGCACTGTACCGGGTGGGCTAAGCGTTGCCCGTCCTGTATTATTGGCTTGACTCACGGGAGACGATGGGACGACTTTGGTGGGGTATCTCTAGATTGATTGTGTATATGAATGAAAACAACCTTCTGGGTCTAAGCTTATACGAGCTACATATAATCAGATAGTTGTTAGATTCGTTTGAACCTTATCCTTACCCGGGGCTTCTTGCTTGGTATTTCGATGTTCCGTTTCATCAACTTTAATATCCTCCGTATTCATCATCACCACCAATGGCCGACGAGCGAGCGCCGACGACGAGCGCGACTTGCGGCGTTGTTGCGCAACAACAAGAAGGTTCTTTAACCTCGGAAGCCCTTCTTCTTACTTCGTTTCTGTCCGTCACGGCTTTGCTGGCGGCTCCTACCGTCTTCTTCTACTTTGTGAAGCAAGATGCCAAAGGCTAAGTCATGGACTTGCTTTTCTCGACTGCCTGCCAAAAATGCAGTTCTAAAACCCGGGACACACTTTAGCCGATACACTGCTACTTATGATGAGGATGAGGAAGATCTTGCAACTTCTTGTTCAGGATCTCTAGTCGTGGCGAAACATCTAAAAAAGGCTAAAAAGTTTGAGAAGTACTTCAGGAATAAGCAGATCCTAGCATCTCTCTTAAAAAAAGAGCTCCAACGAGCTGGTGTCAGAGTTAAATCCTGTAGCTACCTGGAAAGGCACGATGGGAATTTTCAGCTAATCATGTTCCAGTCCTAAATAGACGTCAAGCGAGACCTTTAAGGGGTACAAGAGATCGGACACTATGCGGATGATCCCACTGGAGACTACCAAAGGATAGAACTATTTTAGACCTTGTTGGGAGCTCTCGGTTCCGGAGGGGTGCGGCTGGAGTAATTTACATTCTTAGCGTTCCAGTCAAATCAACCTTTTAAATCACTGCCAAAGTGATCATCCCGCCTTGATGGAAGTATACACCATTAGAAAGGAGTTCGGGGCCATTTACTCTCGCCCAATCTCGGTGATGGCAAGATCATGATGAGAGCAAGAGCAGGCACTTCGTGTGGGAATACTCGCTTAAGTCCGCGATGAGAGCAAGAGCAGGCACTTCGTGTGGGAATACTTGCAAGAGCAGGCACTTCGTGTGGGAATACTCGCTTAAGTCCGCGCACCTGTACCGATTAGTGCTAAGGGCTGCGCGATTATGTGTCCTCCCGCTTGGTGTGTTACTACCAAAAGGGAAGGATGAGACGAAGAAAAGCTGACTCTGAAGTGTCGCTCTGACTAGTACTTAGTAAAAGAGAAACTATATTAGAAAGAGTTAAAAAATATTAATTTAAAATAACTTAAAAATAGAAAATTGCTAGGTGCACACCAGGGGTGTGCGGTATTGGTACCGGTAGTGGTTAGTACCGGTAGTACCACCGGTAGTACCACCGGTATTAAACACTACCAATACCGATACCGGGAACTTCAATGTAGGTATGAAGAGTACCGTACCGATACCGCCCCGAGTACACCTTTTCCCGGTCAAAGTTGGACTAGTTTCGAACCAAAGTTGGATTTTTAGGTTTTGGAAAAATGAGGTTTCATGCAATGTCGGATTCTTTAACAAGCAAAGTTGGATTATTTGCGTACTTAGTGGAGACATAACTGTGTATAACATTTTTAGATACGCCGTGCCTACAGCGCAACAATGCTGGATCCCTGACCAGCTCGTCCGGAGACTGTTACGCGACCAGTAGTAAGGTACAAAAAAATGCATGCTGCTACAAACAGCACAACGCTCAAATTCCAGCCGGCCAGGTGACCTTTCAAAGAACACGGATGTTGTAATGTGTCTGCTTTTAAGTCTTTGCTATTCTCCATCTCCAACTTCGTAACGGCCTCCAGCACTTGCTGACGCCCGAACCCTGCGTATTCACGACCGTAAAAATCACACAGAGCTCGAATACACGCCGCTTCATCATCAACGTGAGCGCCATGAAAGGTAAGTTTTACCGAAGTAAAACACCAAACCACCCGCACACAAACATGGCCAAGGCGGCAGCAAACATGATGACGAGAACATGCGCCGAAGATCTTGCTCGCAAAGGAATTTACATGAACAGTGTCGACACGGTAAGCAAATACGCCTTTATCGGCAGCCACGTTTTCGCAGCTAATTGTATCGGCTCTTGTAAACATTTCAGGGCTGGATCAATGACGAAAACCCGCGTAATGTAGCTGCTCGTGTTGCCGACGCTCATAACTTCTAGACGCCTCTCGATGAGATTGATGCCGCGGCACGTGTACTAGACCCGATCTTCGCAGTGTTTCAAGATGATAATACCGACGAACCTCTTTTCGGTCAATTCTTGAAGGACTACACGGTCTCAGAGTGGTAATAGTGTGAAGGAATCTACACCCGAAATTCATTATTGCTGAGTAGAAAAATACATTTTGACCCATATCAGGCCAACGGACATCATCGGCAACAATTCTGTATCCGAGTGTCAAATTGTTGCCGATGACGAGAGTGCAAGTTTTAGTAATCAAGTTTTGCACTAAATCGACGCAGTGGATAAATAAATGCCATGATCCATTACCGGTAAATGCATTCATGGGACGATAAGCACCCCATATGAAGCGGTAACAAGTACTATCGTTACTACTTCTATCAACCATCACATGACATTACTGATCTTCAGTATTCGTGGTGGTCGGGCCTCTGAGCCCCTCGCCGTCAACTTTCACCGGTGCCTGGTAAGCTTCTGTAGCCTCCGATGCAACTGCTTCACCTCTTACTACTGCCCTTTTTTCTGATTGCTGCGTATACATCGAAGAGACAGGCTTTGCTTTAATGGGGCTAGCAGACGCACTGTTAACATCCTTTTCACACTCTTTTCCTTGAACCTGACCCAAGTCTATCGGCCGTTCTTCCTTTTCGTCAAGTAGCACAATCTTGTCCAAAATTACGACTCGGCCGCTCCAGACCCAGGTCTCTCGTACTTTGAGCGTCGCACCCCCGATTCCTCGTGCAAGCACCTGACGATCTCGTAACCACCACTTGCCGTATCGTGCTCCTACTGCAACATGTTGCACATAGACGCGTGAACTTTCGTTGGAGGTTGAAGAAATACATCACCTACGCGATTTAACCCCCCGGACTTGGCTCTTTTGTAGGCACGGCGTATCTAAAAATGTTATACACAGTTATGTCTCCACTAAGTACGCAAAATAATCCAACTTTGCTTGTTAAAGAATCCGACATTGCATGAAACCTCATTTTTCCAAAACCTAAAAATCCAACTTTGGTTCGAAACTAGTCCAACTTTGACCGGGAAAAGGTGTAATGTTGGTATCTATCACTACCGAAGTCTGAAATTACGGTATTGAGTATCGATAGTATTCACCGTCAGAGCCAATCTAGGTACTCGGTACTGATAGTATTTACCGTCCATACTAATCTCGGTATTACAGTAGTACCGACTAAATCGGTATCCAGAGACAATATTTTGTATCGTATTTCTAGTATTGACATTGCAACATACCAAAAAAAGTCGTAGAGTTGATAATGATATTAATGTTTCTTACACTCCCCATCTATGTAGCCTGGTTAATGCATCGTTTAACATTCAAGCAAAAGATAAGGAGGTGGACAATTAACTGATGGAAATGATAAGTAAATAGTATCTCTATCTGCTTACTATCGAGTATGTCGAGCAAAGAAGTGTCAGCACCACCACCACTATCATACGTTTTATAAGCAATTATATATGGGGAGACATTTTCATGAACAAATATGACCAAACTACGTTTTATAAGCAATTATATATGGGGAGACATTTTCATGAGCAAATATGACCAAACGTAAGCAAATTTCTGCAAACATATTAACGATATGACTAGACCCCAAAGAAGGAGTAGGAGAGCATTATGGTAGTTAGTTTTTATAATATAGCATTTTTTCGTGAATGAAAGCAGTCTTTTATGTTGGTGAGAAGAAGTTAAGAAAAATAAACAACAATTGTGGTAGCCTATGATAACTATTTACTAGGATATTAATGACTAAAGCACAAATGCTCCCTCACTATCCGTCCGTCGTCTTTCAACGGCAATAGTTTCCTATGGTGGCATGCAACCCTCTTCTGACATACTTTACTTGTGAGGATAAAATGTCTATTCAATTACCGGGTACTATTAACTATATAAGTCAAGCCCGGTACAAACTACCGGTACTAATTACCGGTATGCGGTCCAATGTTGGTACAAGCACCGGTATGTGATACCGGCCAAATCCAATTTCGGTACTAGTTCTGGTATACCAATACCGGCCATGTTAATCTCGGTAGTAAACCGTACCGACGTGTTAATTTTAGGTATCGGTAGGAAACTATAGTATCAGTATCAACAAATTTAGGTACCTGATTCGCTACTATAGTACCGGTGCCGAAACGTGATACCGCACACCCCTGGTGCACACCCCCCATTTGCTACGCGCACACCCCCCTAGGGTTAGGGTTAGGGTTACACCTTCCCTTACTAAAAATATACCGTAAAAGTGGAATAGTTTTTTCTCAAGCCATTTCTTAAGCTCGGTTTGCAAACGCTTTATTCTTATATACATCGAAGTTGAGAGCCTGCACAACACGTTCACATCTCCTTCGCCATGCCGTCCGAATCTGCCGCCTCTGCGGAAATCCAATCTGACTCCATCGATGCCAAAAATCGTTCTCACTCTTCGTGGACTTATTCTGAGGGATGGCAACGGGATGTGCAGTTCGTTGGGTTAATTTTCTTGGCTAGCACTGTCTTGCTAAGTGTGGCACTGTATTCGCTAGTGGTTTTAGCCTTGACGGACGCTGAGTGGTCAGCGATTCAATTTCCTACGTCATTGGAAGCGGCTCAGGAGTTAGGAGTGACCTTACAGAGTTTCTCAGAGCGCCAACAAGGTGCACTGTTGCTTGCACACATGGGATGCTACCTATATCTGCAGTCGTTCGCTATTCCTGGTACTGTGTTCTTCAATCTACTGGGCGGCGCATTGTTTGGCGTGACTTTGGGTTTCCCACTTTGCTTGGCATACAACACGCTGGGATCTGTCTTCATGTTTCTCTTGTCTCGACATTTTGGCCGCCGTGTGGTTACTCGCTTCTTTCCACGCAAGCTGGAAATGCTGCGTAACTCGCTGAATGCGCACCGTGACGAGATGGCGTTGTATATGATCTTTTTACGTTTTCTTTACGTGTAAGGGAAGGTGTAACCCTAACCCTAACCCTAACCGTAGGGGGGGTGTGCGCGTAGCAAATGGGGGGTGTGCACCTAGCAATTTTCTAAAAATATTGTGCATAAAATTTCACGGTAACTTTGCTTAAAGGACATTTCATTTTGTCACCTTGGCCACAGACCACTTCAAAATTTTAACACTTCTTCCAAAAGTACCGGGACCTTTTCCGCACACATGTAAATCAAAATTTGTTGAGACATCCATATAAACCTTTGCAACAACTTTTGAATCGCGATACAACCTTCATACTAATCCAATTTTGTTCCGTAACTCCTCCACTCTTGGTGCGCTTGACGTTTTCGTCAATAAATCCACTACCATGTCTTGACTCGCAACATTTTCTGGCAGCACCTTGCCCTTCATAGTGTAGTCCACTCGAAACTTCAGCTTTATATCGACGTACTTCACACTTACAGCACTAGCTTTTTTTAAGCTGCCTGATTGTCAATTTTAAGTATAAGCCACAAACTCCGCCTCGGCGGTCGACAATGCTACATAAGCTTGTTTCTTGCAAATCCAGCCAATCATTATACCATTCACGTAAGGAATAACTGCACGGACGCTCTTTCGATCAACTTTGTCCGCCGCGAAATCGGTATCGGTGTATCTCATTATTCGGACTGGCATCTGGAGGTCGTCATCGTCTTTAAGTATTAGCTTCAAAGTTTTCGTACCTTTCAGGTGCAGAATACAGAACAATCCTTTTTGACATTATTAAATCCATTAAAGTAGGTACATGCGTGCACCTCGTCACGTGATGCACCGCAAACGAAATATCAGGGCATGTACATCTTGATATCTAGAGTAAACTCCCAACAAGCGACTGATGATGGGTCCACCTGCCACAGACACTTCCGGCAGCTTTTCATCCAATTTTTGTCAATTCCTCCGTGAGCGATTGGTGTCCTTACGCTGTTTGCGTCTGTCTATCTATGTCTCTTCAGCATTTACGTGATGATAGACTCCTGGTCTTTCATGTATCCATCACTCGGATCACCTTCAAACCACATACCCCAAAAAAATCGACTTTGACAAAATCTTTTAACTCCAATGTTTGCATGTCACTGAAAAAAATCAACCAAATCCTCACTAGTTCCTGTCACCAATAAAACGTCGACATATACTCCAGTCAACACTGTCCCCTCCAAATTGGTGCGTACAAATATGCACGTATCGGTCAGACACTGCCGGAAATCCATCTCCGGCATAGTCTTCTGCAGTAACTCGTATACCACAACATCCCTGCTTGTGGGGTCCGTTAAAGAAGGAACTGTTCTCCCAGCAAAATTTGCAGTCATCGAGCGCCATCCGCTCGTAACAATGCCCAACATCATCGTGATGAGCAGCCACCGGCAAAGAAACCCCGTCAGTCGAGGGACAACAACCGAAACCGGTCCACAACCGAGTCATGTGCTAGGTGCCATAAACGTTCGTTGAATGGTGTAAACGTGCCTTCTTGCACATTTTGTACTTTTCCAGTGGGCATATTCATCATCATGTTTGTGCAATTTTCAACCACCTTTTCCGGTCCATCCGCCTGCAAATTCGTGACAAAAACGATCCAAACTCATCCACTTTGAACAACACTTGATTTCCGAACATCATCGGCATTTCTGTTCCATTGTCGTTTAGGACGCAACCTTTTTTTTCGAAGACAACCAAGTGAGATCAACATTTTCGCTAGATTCGGAGCGAAGTGGACCTCGACAAGGACGAGGACGTGCCTGTGGGCGATACGCTTCTTAAGGCCACTATACCAACCTACGCTTAGCATGTCTCCAACTTGGACAGTCAAATTTTTGTCTTGTTCAAACGTTACCGCTTCTTTCAACAAGTTTTCGTCGGATAACAGATGGCGACTGGCTCCACTATCAATTATCCATAGATTTTCATCGAAATATTACATGTTTTGAGGCGAACATGCCGCATTCGCATCATTTTCTGTACTTTCCAACACGAAACGATGTTTTGACCCTGCATCGTATGTCTTATTCCTGTTTCCACCCCTCTTCGGTCTATACTTCCTGCCCTGTTGTGGAAAATCGCGCCGAATGTGTCCTATAGCAGACCCTGTTCTGTTTAAATTCAACAACCGCATTCACGGAAAATCTTCCGGTCCTCTTTGCGTTTTGACTTTCCTCGTCTATTTTTTGTACCCAAGCTATCAATTCTTACGCATGTTGGAAATAATCTTGACGGTGAGGATTATACCGCACAAGAAGCGCCAGCTTCAGTTTCGGAGCCGCATACATGACTATATTTTCGACGATAAGTTCCTCGTTTGAACCACTTTCACGTGCGAGATAAGAAGTGCTCTGTCCAGGACCGCTTTGGGTACCTTTATTCCACAGCAACGCATAGCAGCCTGATGATGCGTGATATTAACTTTTAGACAAAGTAGAGCTGTTGAGAAATTTGCCACCAGATACCAATGTTGGCCTGAAAATAACTTGCTGTATCCCCTTCCAACTGTTCTCTCAACTGTTTACTTTTAGTCAATCAGTCCACACGAACCAGAAGCCATGTCTGCTACCTCTATCGCATCGATATAGAGGTAGGTCCGCTGTTTAAGACCAGAGTTCAGACTTGGATATAGTTCTTTTCCTGAGCAATTTGAGATCGATATCCTGGGTATTTAAACCCCTCCAGGCAATCCTGCTGGGTGCCCTGTCGGCGGCACCCCTCCTACCACACCCTGTGGTATAACTGGAGGTTGTCTTTCCTGCCGCGCACGACTCAAACCAGCGCGAAAGACACCACCTCTATCTGCGCCATCCTCAGCGCTCAAATAGTTGATAGTCATGCGTTTGCCAAACGCTCCATAGTTTTGCAGCGTCTCTTTAAACACGCTCCTCCTGATCTCACTGGAGATCCCTTCCTGGGGCCAGGAGACGTACTCGGAGAAGATGCTTGTGATCGCTTCTCTCTATCACGTCGAGGGACCCTTTAACGTTTTCGCATTTCTTACTAAAGCCTGCGTTTCGGCTGCGGAGAATTCCAACTTCTCTTCTTTTTTTTTTTTTTTTTTTTTTTTTTTTTTTTTTTTTTTTTTTTTTTTTTTTTTTTTATTATCCATGCGAGAAAAACACGTAGAAATCACGTAAAAATAACCGTAAGGAACGATAGAAAAAAGATTCCAAAAACGAAACAAAATCCACAACTAAAGCGTAAACCAAAACTTAGGGATAACGTAACGAGAAAACGTTGACGAAAATGTGACGCGAAACTTGAATAAAACTTTCACCCTGTTGTTTTTGGGCTTCCACTCTATTGCTGGTGCTAGCCTAGCAAGCGATAGTACTAGTGATTTGTTGCAACTTCATTCCCGGGAACCCTGGTCTCCTAACCTGTCGGAAATACACATAAGTCCTTGCACCTGTACGGATTAGTGCTTAGGACTGCGCGATCATGTGTCCTCCCGCTTGGTGTTAGTACTAAAAGGGAAGGATGAGACAAGAAATGCTGACCACGAAGTGTCGTACTCTGGAGTATTTAGTAAAAGAGAAATTGTATTAGAAAGTAAAAAAAAATTAACCTAAAATTCCTTAACTTGGGAATGTTGTGCATAAAATTCCACTGTAACTCTGTTTAATAGGACATTTCATTTCGTCGCCTTAGCTTCGAAATTCCAGAACTCCGCTCTAGACTTCAGATCCAGAGTATATATCCTTGCCGAAATTCGGGACTCGCGAAGTTTTATATAGCTCGTCGAGGACTAGGATCGGTGGGAAGCATCTCTTCAATTCCTGTCTAAGATTTGTGGAGGTGATAGTCAGGCAGTGACGAATGAAGTTTTTTAGAGCTTGAACGAATTGCGGAGCATTGTTCATAGCCCCACAAGCTCAAGAAGGCTAAATTAAGCGGCGATATTTCTTCCGCCGTGAAGACATGATTCACGATCTGTTGGGCGAGCGTGCTGCCCTTCAGCAGAAGAATGATCTGCTGCTAGTCGAACTCGATCGCCATAAATCGGAAATTGACCTGTGGTTCAAAGGTCTTTCGCCCCTTTGCGTGACATAGCATTGAAGATTCTCTCCATTCCTGCTTCCTCTGGAACAGCTGAGAGAAACTGGAGCACTTTTGGTTTTGTACACATTAAGATAAAAACAGACTGAAGAATGAAAAGGTTTATTTCTATCAAAACTTGCAGAACTTGGATAACGCTTAAGTGGCAAGATTCTCGACTGTTCGCAAAAGAAGAGACCGGAATGAGGCTATACTAGATAATGAGAGCAGCGACGAGGAAGCCGCTGGCCCTGGTGCGAGCGGTGGTATAGCAAGACCTCCAGATCTGGGAGGGGCACTTCCTCTCCCGATGATCCTTTCGGCTGTTTTCTTCCGTCTCTAATAATAATGATTATTATGATGGGAGCGAGAGCAGTGACATGTTTCCTCCGCTGACAATGAAGCACGTTAAGAGTAAAGAAGAGCTCTCAGCCGCGTACTGCTTTTTATCACCCCCCTGCTACCCCCTCATCAGCGTTTCTCAAAAGCAAGAGTTTGATAGAATGTAGCACGTATTTGCTACTGCTTCTTTACAACAGTAACGACCAAAGTGAGCTGCCTATCGTTATCAAAGCGCATTTATACATAATATCGTCGTTTTAGGCGGTTCTATCGGAAACTCGTTTCTCACGTGATAATCACGCAAAGTTGTATGCAACTTACATCATTACTGTTGCAATACGCGAAAAAAGTTTTGCTGTTGAATGCGCTTCAGTTTTTCTGCGCGCTTTTTAAACTTACAATCAGCCGGATATATTGTGCCGGCCCCTACCCCTGGCGGGTGCGGGTCTTGCGTTGTGGGTCAAGTGCGGGTCTGAGATTCACTTTCAGCGATGCTACATAATATTAAGTGGCTACATAGAAATCACGTCTCTACATTATACTGTAACTTGTTGTTGCTCATTTTGGAAAAGATCACGAACAATAACAACATCATGGCAACAGAGAGCGCGTTTCGGGGCGCAGGGAAGAAGGCAGGGCTAGAAACTTGGCGAATCGAGAACTTTAAGCCTGTACCGGTTCCGGTCAATGAGCAACACAAGCTGTATAGCGGTGACAGCTACATCTTTCTCAAAACTAGCGAAGTATCAACGTACGCACGAAAGCATCTGATTATTAGAAATTTTAGTTACGAGTTATGCGTTTGTAACATCTATCTCTATATTTCGACAATTCATTTAGCGGATTAGAATGGCACATCCACTTCTGGTTAGGCAAAAACTCGTCCTCAGACGAGAGCGGTGTAGCTGCTTACAAGACTGTGGAGCTCGATGACGCCTTAGGTGGCGTACCAGTTCAACATCGTGAGTGTCAAGGCCACGAGTCGGTACGTTGAACTGTTCTCCTTTACTGACGACTGCAACGTTAACTTTCTATGTGTGTGGCTGGATATATCTGCAGGCGCTGTTCCTGTCATATTTTAAAGCTACAGGTCTTCAATATCTCGAAGGTGGTGTCGCTAGTGGCTTCAATGAGGTTAAGCGCGATGAATATGAAACTCGTTTGTACCGAATCAAGGGTAAACGTACCGTTCGCGTCGAGCAAGTCCCATTGCAAAGCTCCTCGCTCAGCGTAGACGATGCCTACGTGCTTGATGCGGGACTGGAGCTTTATGTGTATGCTGGAAAAGAAGCTAATCGTGTGGAAAAGGCCAAGGCATTAGACTTTGTGAGCAAGACTCGAGAGGCTCGGGGTGGACGTTGCACTGTTTCGTTCATTGATGACGAACCGGAAAATGCGACTTTCTGGAAAGCCTTAGGAGGATTCGCGACGGTGACGCGCTCAGCAGAGTCTGATGAACATCACGACAATGCGGTGAAAAAGAGCACTCGTGTGCTTCATGTTAACGGGTCCACTGACGACAACTTACACGTCACAGATGTGACACCGTCGTCTGGTGTGCTCACCAAGGATATCTTGAAGAGTGAAGACGCGTTCATTTTTGATGTGGGCAACGAAATTTTTGTGTGGGTGGGCAAGGCTGCATCTGATAGCGAGCGCAAGAACGCTTTAACGATCGCTGTTCACTATTTGAAGAAAGAGAATCATCCGCCGCACACACCTATCACGCGCATTGTGGAAGAAGGCGAAACGCCAATGTTTACAGCGTTGTTCAAGGCATGGCGGGAGCCTAAAGTGCTAGAATTCGGCTGTCAGCCAAGTCAAGGGGTTGCTAAGATGCAAAATAACAAATCTGTTGATGTAAAGGCACTGGTGAAGGTAGCCCCACACTTAGAGGAGGATATTGGCGTGGATCTTGATGGAAACGGTAAGCACGAAGTTACGGTATGGCGTATTGAAAACTTGGAAAAGGTGGAAGTACCGAAGGAAGAATACGGTCACTTTTACGATGGTGATAGCTACATAATTCTACATGTAGTGACCCCTAGAAGCGGAAAACCATCCCAGGTGATTCATTATTGGCAGGGACGGTCATCGACAACGGATGAGAAGGCTGCGTCTGCCATATTGGCTACCTGCTTAGACGATAGTCTCGGTGGTTCCCCTGTTCAGGTTCGTGTGACGCAAGGCAAGGAGCCGGCACACTTTCGTGCACTCTTCAATGGCACGATGATTGTGCATGCTGGTGGCAAGGCAAGTGCATTTTCAAACCGTGACGATGAGGATTCGTACGATACGGACGGAGTTTCGCTTTACCAAGTTAAGGGCACTAACTCGAAAAATACAATCGCGGTTCAGGTGGAGGAGAAAACCTCAAGCCTCACGTCTGGTGATTGCTTTGTCTTGGTAACCCCTCAAAAGGTGTTTATCTGGCAAGGTAGTGGAAGTAGCTCGGCTGAACGGGAGATTGCCTCCAACATTGCCTCGATATTGAAGAAGAACCGTGAGACTGAGGTTATCCAGGAGGGCAATGAGCCAGCGGAGTATTGGGAGTTTCTTGGTGGAAAGGGTGAGTATGCGAAATCAAAGTCAACATTTGAGGTCCCCCATGAGCCCCGCCTGTTCCACTGCTCAAATTCCTACGGGTATTTTGACGCGCGCGAGATTGTAAATTTTGCCCAGGATGACCTCAACCCGGACGACGTGTTTATTCTCGATACATTCACAACGTTGTACGTGTGGATCGGTGTCGGTGCGAACGAGCCTGAGAGGTGTGAGGCGATGACTCTTGCTGAAAAGTATTTAGCCCTTGTCAAGAGCGATGGCCGTGGGGAGGGTACGCCCGTCGTAGCGGTCCATTGCAATAGCGAACCGCTTATGTTCACGAGTAACTTTTTGGCTTGGGACAATGAATATTTCACCAAGAGTGAGTTCCTGGATCCTTACGAGGTGCGTCTCAAGAAACTAAAGGAAACGAAGGAAAAAAACGCGCCAAAGGACCTCCCTGGAACGATAGCGAATGAAGATGTCTGCAAAAAGGAGAAGGATACGCCAGCTCTGACGACAGGAATACAGATAACAAGCGAAAACGTCCACAAGAAGGAGAAGGATGCGCCAGCTTTGACGACAGGAAGGGTGGTTCCTGTTTTGCCGACTGAGGCATTTGTTCCGAAGGCTAGTCCGGTCTCTGCTAAGGCTGCTCCGGCTTCTTCTACCGCATCTGCAAAGGCAACCGGTCGTGCTGGTGAAACGTTTTCTTACGAACAGCTGAAGGCTGGCGTTGAAGGCATTGACATTACAATGAAAGAGGTAAGCGTTGATTACTGCAGTTTGTATATAGTGTAGATCTCAATACTGACAGTGGGGTTTATCTGGTTGTACACAGAATTATCTCACGGACGAAGAGTTCCAGACAGTAATGAATGTGACCAGAAACGAGTTCTCTAAGCTTCCCAAGTGGAAGCAACAGGCCAAGAAGAAAGAAACGGGGCTTTTCTAAGCTGCATGCCATCGTACATGTACTGGAAGCGAATCAATTAACTTGAGTGGCTAAAGTTTTCATATGAAGTAATGAACTCCTACCATTCGAACATGTAACTTGGTCTTGATTTGCCACATTGCATACTTAAATCAAATGTAATTCTGATCCCGTGTTGGAATGTCGTCGTCGGTGGGCCCAAAGCTCGCGCCTTTCACGCCCAGTGCCGACGGCGTGCTCACCCACGCATTGGAAATGTTAGAACTCACGGACCGCGACGTCTTATTTGATTTGGGGTGCGGTGACGCGCGGATATTAGTGCATGCAGCAGAGAAAACTGGCGCCAGGTGTGACCAATGAGGTCTGATCGATGTGCCCGAGCTGATAATATGATCGTTGCAGGTGTGTTGGGGTGGAATACAACGAGGATCTGGTGAAACGGGCGCGAGCATGCGTTGCGGTAGGTTGATGTGGATTGGATATCGTCGATGCAATCTCTATGATGACTTAGTTTTGTGGTACGATTATTAAGGAACATGGTGTCGGTGAGCTTGTTGACATTTGGCATGGCAATGCACTGGAGGTAGATCTCACGACAGCTACGGCGATGTTTCTGTATCTTGTGCCACAAGTGAGTGAGCATAGCTGAAACATTAAAGCTGGAGAAACGCTAGCGACTGACGTTTGCTTCTGTGCTTTGTCCGCAGGGAATTAAAATGCTTTTACCAAGGTACGATTTCAGATGATCCGGATGTGCATCCCAGTGTGTTTGATGTAATGAGCTTTGCTATGGTTGAGAAGGTTAGAGGAAGCACGGCGACTGCATGTGCGTATCGTAACTTACGTGTTCTGTATCCCTGGTTGGAAACCGGATGATCAGCGAATGTACAAAGGCACAAAAGTAGAGTTTCTTTGGCATAATATCTATGTGTCTGTCCTCACGTGGTGGTTTGTTGCAATCATTACCAGGTCTATCTGTACAATTTTGCAGCTTCATCTCATCAACAGTAGTCGATAACATCAAAGCCAAAATTGCATACCCCAGCTATCCCTAGAATTAAATCTTTTGCCATACTGAACGTTCTCTTTTCCACTTAACTGCTTCAAAAGAAAGGTATCCTCTTATCTCCTGATAGAAGAAGCACAGCAATTGAGAGCCAATAGCTTAAAATGGACGAGACTTCATCTCCTCCTGAATTGCAATAGCCGACGCGTATGAGTTGGCAGCATACGTGGCAAAGTTTCGTTCCTTCGAATGCGTCGTCACAATGTACTGACGAGGAAACTCTGGGAATCCTTCCGGGCTAGTGTACTGATGGTGTCGATGAAATCCTTCTTTCTTATGCGCTGGCAAATCGTCGTTTAGCCGCCACTTGGCGCCGTCTGCCACCGAAGATAGGTGGTCCTACAGAAGCAATTGAATACAAAGATTGAGTAGACTAGACAGCAAAAACCAGGTCATATAACATACCAAAACTTCTTCTTCTCCTTTGCTCTTGGGCGCCATCAATTTCGTGATGAACTCGCTGATCGGGTTGCTCGCCATTTTGGTCTCTAACTGTACACCGCTGATTAAATGCAGTCTTTTCTACGCTTATTTATATAAATTGACAGGTTTACAAAAAAACACAATCTATTTGATCTGAGAAAATTGAATTTTAGTCCCATGCGGACGAGCCGCCGAAGCCAATGTTTGGAGTGAAGTTAATTTGAGTCATGTCAACAATCTTGGGCTGCTCGGATTTGCTCTTTTTAGCCTTTTTGAATTTCTTCACAGCCACCACACCACTAGCAATCTCCACGGGCTGCTTCTTTTTATCGTGCTTCTCCTTCCGCTTCTTCTCTTTCACCCCCTCCATCGCCGACTCTGCTGGAACTATAGACGCAGAACCATTATGCTCAATGTCTATGGGTACAGAACTGTCGGATTTGATTTGCTCGGTAGAGTGTGTCAACTTTTTCTGACCCTCACGGTCATCAGCAACCGCCTTGATCATTGTGTCGGCAACCGCCTTGTGCTTCTTTTTATCCTTTTTGCTTGGCTTCTTGACATCACCGTTGTGCCCATCACAAACTGTAGTCACTAGATTTTTCTGGACAGCTTCAGCTTTCTTGAATTCCTCGCGCTTTCGCTTTCCTGGAGTGTTTTTTACCTCGTCGGCCGCATGCTTGAGCTTTTTGTGTTTTAGCTTCTTTTCGTCATTCGGTGGCGCAACATAGCCATGCACACGCTTCTCCAGCACACGCGTTGCGTCTCGAACAACCAGGTTCGGAAACAACCTCTTCATCTTAAAGTTGTACTGCTTGTGCTTCGCATCAAGACGCTTATCTTCTTTAATCTTCTGCTTTTCTTCCTCCGAAATATTAGATTCTTCGCCCTTCATCTTCTTTTTCATCTGTCCCTTATCATCGCTGTCACAGCCACTGGTTTTATCATCGTATGTAGCGTCATCCTGGTAGTTATTGTCACCATCATCTTTAACGTTAACAGCGTTGGCCTCTAACTTCTTTCCGACGATGGGGTTGCCAATCAAATTCAACTGCCGCAAATTTTCAAGAGAACTCAATTCTTCCAGACCTGACCAGTCATCGATTAGGTTGTGGCTCAATTCCAGTACTTTCAAGTTCTCTGTGCGAAACATACACCACGTAATGAACCAGCGAGCAACGGTTTTACGAGAAAGATTTGCTCTACTTACTCAATTGCGCCAAACTCGACGGAATCTTCTTTATTCGATTGTGCGAGAGGCGAAGCTCTGTGATTTGCAATAAATGACTTAAATCAGGAATTTCCTCCAGCAAGTTGTGAGAGCTGCGTGGAGCGAAACCAACGATAAATCAAAAGTGAAAAACCGCCCCTGTCTCAAGATTTTAAATGCAAAACACGTACACCGAGATTTTCTTTAAGCTTGGAAGTCCGTCTAGCACACGTTGCGGGATCTGCGTGATGCGGTTATGGCTCACAATCAATGAATTGAGCTCCTATCCGACGAGACAAATCAAAAATCAGCCACCAGTCCTCTCATTTTACAATCGCCTATTCAACTCACTGGCAGCTTTGGCATCCAATCTAGCGTAGAAATTAAGTTGTTGTTAAGAACCAGCGCCTTCAGCGAGTGGATGTTACGGAGCGCCTCGAACGGGATGCGCGTCACATTGTTTTTGGCAGCGTTTAGGATCACGAGCTTCTTAAGGTACTGAATCTCTGCTAAACCGTCCCCATTTAACTTGTTATCTGTAACCTTGAGCATCGTCACACGTGCCACAGACTTAAGCTGTGACAACTTTGTCAGTTTGTTGTGGCTCAGATCTAGCTTGGTGGCTTTCTCGAGACCCTCCAAACTCACGATGGTCTCAATGCCACGTCCTGAGAGATTAACCTGCTGTCCATTACGCTTAAAAATATCGTCACAAAACTGCTTAAGTTTTTCAGCGGTCAACTTCTTAATGAGAGGCTTTTCATGAGTCAAAGGATGCTTCGTCTTGTCAGTCATTCCGACGAATTCAATGGTGCAAAAATATATGTCACAAATTGTGTTGTTACAGACAATTCTCTTAGGCTGTGAAAACTTCATACCCCTTCTAAACAAATTTTTCCGTGAACAACATACATGCTTCTCTGTTCGGATTGAAAATTTGCACAAAGGTTATTTTGTGGTGCACATAAGTATCAAGCTTACTGATTGGTCCATTCTGCCTGTAAAGCAAGGGTTATCTGAAAACTAAAATAATTAATTTTATAATTAAGATTAAAAATATTTTAAGTATCCGCTCCCACTTCCGGAACTGCTCAAAAATTATCTCTTTTCAAACTTGGTACAATTAAAGAACATAAGCTTCCGAAAATTGTGTATTGATTTGTACCACTACTGTGGTACTCACTCTATTATTCATTTGCTAAATCAAACAGTAGCTATGACTCAAGGTGAAAAAGCAACAGTCTTCGATAAATTGACCAGTTGGGGAGCTCGTATATCAATGTCAGCCGGTGTTAGTGATACAGTTCTATGAAAAGTGTTGCAACAAATGTATCGCTGCTTGATTCAATTGGACGAAATTGGACGATCAAGTGCGGGCCTTGTGAACGTTTTATCTAGCGGCTCCACGGTGCATTATGCACCAAGGATCCGGATCCAACAAGCAGATTAATTATGGTCATCTAGCGCAAGGCAATAGTCTTGTGAGTAGTAACAGAGAAATAATACACATTTGCTCTATTACAAGCTGTTCCTTCTAAAAATGGATAGCCTATATTAACTGATCATTTCTGAAAATCCGGAAGTGAGAGCGGATACTGTAGTTAAGATTGCCAAAGAGCGGGAGGAAACTTGCGCCATATTACTGCTTTTGAAGAGAACAATCACGAGAAATGGACCGTGATTGTGCTTGACCTTGTCCAATTATACGGTATACACGCATTTTCACGTTCCTATGCCTATCCCATGAGTCTATCAGGTGTGTCAGCTGGTGTTCTTTCTATAGGTGAATCTCTTAATGCACATTGTTCTCCTCGTTTCTCATCCTACTTCCTGGAGCTCAATTGATTGACACTCTTGATGTAACAGGAAGACGTCCAATGTGTTATAAATACCTGCAGCGTGTTTCGAAGAAGTGTTATGTCCTCATATTTTCCTTAACCAGCTTCTCGCAATGATAACGGTTAGACTCAATGTTCGATGATATAGATTACTACACAAGAAGGCCAGCGTTGGTGATGAAATGAAATTCCATGTTAGGCAAAACTACGTGGACCACTGCATGTGAATTTTAGGTTGCAAAGTGCAATTTGAACTTAATAAACTTAAATATATATTACTTTTCCTTTTTACATACTTACGACAAGTGGTGACTGGTGACAGTGCGGGTCTGATCACTTCCTTTCCTTAGCTTACAGAGCTAAGCTCATACAATCAAGCGGATAAACAAGTGTGTTAATAGTTTCTAGCCGGACTATAAATACTCGGTGCTACATTGTTAGTACTAGCTGCTTTTGGTGATTTTCTACAGGCTATGAGCCCAAGAAAATCACGGGCTTTAATCACGTACCAGTACCAGACACGAAGTGTTTAAGTTTGATTCTTTCTCGTTCTCGTTTTTTCGTGGATTTGTTGGAATTTTATATCTTTTTCTCGTGGTGGAATTATTTTAATCTCGTTTTTCGTTTAAGTTTTCTTTTTCGTGGTTAAAATGGAAGACGAAAAGAATGAAAAGTCGGATGCAAATATGGAGGCAATCCTCGAATACCTGAAGCGTATGGACCGACGGCTTGAAGCGGTTGAAGAGGCGCGATCACAAGGATCCGCCCCATCCACGTCGCCCGGGTCCAATAAGGGATCGGAGTACGCGAGTGCGTTTAAAGACACCCTGAAGAATCACGGGTCGTTCGGGATGGAAATGACTCTGAACGACCTAAGAGCCGCAGAAAGCATAGGGCGTGGCGGTGGTTTAAGAGGTGGCGAAGAAGCTGCACCACCGGGGCAAGCGCCATGTTTAAATATGCCGGGAGTGGCGGCTGGCATAGGCGTGCCTGGGAATTTGGACGCAAACCAGATGGGAAACGTCAGTGGTGTGAAGATACCAAGACTAAGCAGTCAAAACTTCTCAGGAGCAGAGGTTTACGTAAGACTAGGGTCCGGCTTCAAGCAATGGGCATATTTGTTTACTGAAGCTATTGAAGTGGCGGAAATTACGTCAGGATCTACGGGGAATGAACGCTTGAAGGTAAACAAGCTGGGAGAGCACCTGGAAGGCGTAGCGTTGAAGTATTTTCAAGCGAACATCGGAACCTGGTGGAAGATATCGCCAGGGTTATATTTCGTATCGGAACAGATGCTGAACCTTTCAAGGTCAATATTTCGTACTACCAAGCTGCACAACTTTTTGTTGCGGAGTAAGACCCTAAGAGGTCCTGGACCGAGCACTTTCTATATCTGGTTTCATTGGCCCGTGAAAGTGACTCGAGCGAACGTTTGATTGTGGAGAACATAGTGAAATTTGCAGCGCCGAGGTTGAAAATCGCGTTTATAGTCCGATACAACCTGCAGCGGCAGGATTACCTGCAGCATGCGCAGGAACAGATTTCCTGGGCGCAGGAACTAATGAATCGCACAAGTTGAAACGCCCGAATCTCGGAAAGGTTGCTGTAAATTTCGTGGATGAACACGGCGGAAAACGTGTGTGCTATGGATACGGGGATGAAGGGCATATTCGACGAAATTGCCAGCACAAGAAAGCAAAAGAGGGTCCAGACAGAGCGATAGACGGTACCGGCAAGGCCAGAAAAGCTCTGAGCAACGTTTCGTGCTGTACCCGACAGATGAACAAGTAGCAAACACTATCCAAGGGAAGTTTGAGAGCGACCTATGGATCGTAGACAGTGGAACCAGCCGACACCTCATATCGGATGAAGGGCTCCTGAAAAACGCGAAGAATTGCGGTCGGAACGATGCTTTAACGCTCCCAGACGGAAAAATGTTGGAAGTAACTAAAGCTGGCCAAGTTACGCTGTATGGAGGTGAATTATCCGGAAAAACTATAAGAATCACGCTGACGGAGGCTTTTTTCGCACCGAAATTGGCGAAAACCTCATATCATAAGGATGTTTACGCAAAAAGGGCTGTGTACTACAAGATAATGTATAAAAATTAAGATAAGTTTTCGAAATCAAGTCTTGTTTAATGTTGAAGTCTATGGATCTGTATTTGTTGCCTATTTACGTGCAGACAGGTCTCGCGATCACGGATAACGTTCTCGAACTTGGTTATGAACGTTGCGGCAGCGGAGGTGAAGTGCAAGAAGGAACTTTACACCACCTCCACACCCGATTTGGACACCTAGCCTACGATTCGGTTGAAAGGCTAGCTCGGGACCCCAGGTCAGGCATAAGAATTACGGATTACTCACGTCCAAACTGCCTGACCTGTGCGGAGGGCAAAGGGCACAAATCCAAGCAACCAAAAAGGATTCTGAAAGAAACGCACCAATATATCGCGTGGGTGGGGTAATATACAGCGATTTACAATAACCCCACGCGATCGGCGTGGAAATAGATTTTTCGTGGCTTTCGTGGACCACTATACGAATTATGTGCGTGAATTTGCGGCACGTACCAAAGATCGTGCCGCAAAAATGTTTGAGCATTTTTTATGCTGGTTCGATAGGGAATTTAATTGCCGTATCCTTCTCTTTCTTTCAGACGGTGGAGGCAAATTTCGAAAAGTGGATCTATTTTGCACGCAAACGGGTGTGCGCAGGCAAATCACAGAGGCCGCCACCCCGGCTTCCAATGGAAAAGATGAACGCATGAACCGGACCATTTTTAACATGGTCAGGTGCATGATTTTTGGATCGGGTGTACCTTTAACTTTCTGGACGGAGGCGGCTGAGTATTCCACGTATATACTCAACCGCAGTCCGACCAGGGCAAATCCTGGAAGGGTACCCCCGATCCAGATGTTAACGAATAAGCCCACGAATATTGGAGACATCGTGGTTTTTGGGTCCCCCTGTATGGTATACAGGGGCCAACGATCAAAATCACTCGCAAAACACGCGGAAAGGGGCCTAATTCTAGGCAAAAATGACGAAACAAAGGGCTATAAGGTCCTACTGCTTAAGGGTCGAGTCGTAACTACTATTCGGCTCGTCACGCAGATTGAGACGCTGGACGAAGCCGCAAACAAGCAGATCGCAAGGCTATTAGGCGATTCGGAAAATGAGCCACGGTCAAAGAATTCGCACCAGAGGAACTCCTCAACGCATCGAAAACCCGTACCACAAAAAATCCGGTCGTAAGTTCAAGGAGACACCTAAAGCGGCGGCTCTCTCGATGCAAAGGTCGAAGGAGAAAGCGACAAAGAGGCAGAAGGGCCTGGAAAGCGCTCCGGAAGGAGGAACTGAAGAGAGCTCACCGGATGAGCTAGGAACAAATGCGGTTTTCATTGGAGATTTATGTGAAGACGATGAATACCTGCTGTGTGCGTTTGCGGTTACAGAGTTGATTCACCGAAAGGACTGTGTAGTAACGTCGGAACCTGACCCGACAAGCTATTTTAAGGCCCACAAGGGGCAGTTATCGAGCGAGTGGAAGGCGGCCGAGGACGCAGAGTTGCAAGCGCTCGATGAATTGGGCACGTGGAAAAGAATTCACAAGGTAGATGAAAAGAAGTGTTTTACCCACAAAATGGGTATATAAGGCAAAGTTAAAGGCTGATGGTACTGTTGAGCGCTGCAAGGCTAGGCTCGTGGCACGAGGTGACCGCCAGATTTTCGGAGAGGACTATTTCATTACGTTCCCATCCGTGATGGAACTGAACAACATGAAGATAATTATAATCATGGCAATTGTCTGGAAAGTACCTGCGCGGCACGGTGATGTGCCTAGCGCATATCCTAAAGAGTCTACGGAAGAAGACTATGAAATTCATTTGAAGGTTTCGCAAGGGATAACGTTACCCGAAGAAAAGTTGGAGGATCTGGGCGTGAAGTCGGAAAAGATGTGGTTTTGAAGTTAGAAAAGAACTTATACGGTCTGAAACAAGCTGGGCGTCTCTGGTATGAATTACTACGAGATACCCTAGTAAAAATGAAGTTCATGCAGTGTCTCACGGACACCTGCATATTTGTTCGAAATGATGACCGTGGTTCTATCTTGGCGGGGGGTTTTGTCGACGACCTGCTAGTGACTGCTACTGATGAAAAACTTGTGGATAATTTTTTCGATGAAATGAGCGTATTGGAGTTCAAAGACCTAGGAAGGGTCGAAAAATGTTTGGGTATGCGGATCGGAGGAGATCCGGTAAGTGGATATTGTATTGATCAAGAGGTTGCGATCGACGAAATGCTAGAAAAGCATGGTCTCAAGGACGCAAACACAGTAAGAGCTCCCGTTATGGAAGAAGATGTTTCAGACAATTTGAATTCTCGTTTAACGATGGTAAAAGACGGAAACCCTCCTACAATTACGGATTTCCAGTCATTCGTTGGAAGTTTGCTTTCGATATCTCGATGTTCGTGTCCAGATATCGCATTCCTAGTACGTAAAGTGACTTGGCGCACGCATGCGCCAACGATTCATGTTTACAAGATGGCTAAGCGTATAGCGAGGTACCTTAAGGGTACGAAGGCATTGAAATTACGTTTGAAACATGGCTGTAGAGAGACTAAGACTATGCGCATAGTCAGCTATAGTGATGCCGATTTTGTGGCCGACAAAATTGATCGGAAGAGCATTAGTGCGAATGTTGTTTTCGTTAATGGTATCGTGGCTGGCTGGAGTTGTAAGAAGCAGGGAGCAGTTGCACTTTCGACCGCCGAAGCAGAGTTTGTGGCTGCTGCAGTGGGCGGCAAGCAGGCACTAGGGATTAGAGAATTATTTGGAGAGATTGGATTGAATTCACGAGCGCCGATTGTCTTTTACGTGTTCAATATATACGAGTATTATTTTCACAAATTACACGTATATTAAATCATTTATTAACAGTTTGTTGTTATGCTTTCGATGTAGGAGCAATGACACCATATTTTGGGGGATTTGAAGAACGTGAAAAATTGATAGTACGATTTTAAACTTAATAACTTATATATACATATATATACTTAATAACTTATAAATATATATTAAGTTTCCTTTTACATACTTACGACAAGTGGTGACTGGTGACGGTGCGGGTCTGATCACTTTTTTACCTTAACTTGCAGAGCTAAGCGCATACAATCAAGCGGATAAACAAGTGTGTTAATAATTTCTAGCCGGACTATAAACACTCGGTACTACATTGTTAGTATTAGCTGCTTTTGATGATTTTCTACAGCCAGGTATCCCCCAAATCACTCGAACACTGACAGCCACTCGTAAAATAACAACTTTCTCGACTGTTCATTTAACTCCTATGGCAGGAAAGCATGTCAGCATTACAATTTGGTATCTCTCTAATCGACTTTGGCTCTCCTGTACCGTGTTGAAATCGTGTCATACCCGAGAAAGTAGCGGACTTGTTTCCATACCTCATTGTCCTTATTTTAGCATCGTAGGAGCCTGTCGTCGTTTGTAAGCAGGTCAGAAAGGGGAAAACAACACCTCTGCAATAACTGCCCGTACGGTGCAGTGGGGTAGGAGAAGGAGGATGTAACGGAAAGACATGTGGATAACGATTCAGGTGAACATCTTAGAAAACGAGTAGGAAATGAAACCCAGTTATAATCCAAAAAGCAGATATACCACGCGGAACCACCATCAAAAACCTTGACCCTCTTGATGTAACAGGAAGAATCGTGCTCTCTATCCAATCTATCGGGAATGAGATCCACCAGCAGCATGTCTGATGAAGTCGTTATCAAAATTCTTCAAGTCTTTATGCTTGTTGGTGAGATTGATTCTGTTGCTTCCAAGTATAATCTGTCGTCGTTTGTTAGCACCATTCATTCCGATTTTTGTCATGAGGAGGCCTATTGGTTGTCCTGTACCGTGTTGAAATCATCCGATGCTGCTGTCACCATACAAGAATAGAAGACGCGGGGTCATAACAGGATCCTGGAGAGAATTTCCAATGCACCTATCCATACCTCTTCGTAAACGTTGTGTCTCGGTTGCCAAGAGTACTGCAGAAATGAATGGCCAGGATTATTGTGTCATGGAGCTCAACCTTGGAAAATCTGAAAAGGCTTCGCGTAACAGTATTCAGATCCCCATTCGAGGGGTTACGGTTGTCGCTTTCCCCGGTTATGATGGAAGACGAGAGTGAGGAAAGGAAGACATGGTTCTCAAGCGTGTAAGTAAATAAAGTTAGTAATTCTTTAGTGCCATATTACTTACACGCTTGATAGTAGAATACCAAGCGACGTTGGAAAACATTGAAGGAAGCAGGGAAATGCATTCCAAGGTTGAGCTCCAGGAAGTATAATGAGACACGAAGAGAACAATGTGTTTAAAAAGCCAAACCCCACATAAACGGAGCACCAAGCTCCCAAACGGTAAAAATCTTATATACGTCGTCATGGACACGACACCATGTAACAATTGGAAAAAAATCCCAAGCGCTGCCACGGGTTAAAATTAAGCCACGAATTGTAGTATTTCAGAACGCAGAATAGTATGGCCCTTTTCCCTAAAATTGTATCAACACTTTTTTGTCATCTAATTCATGAAGTCGCTAGGAAACAACCCATCGATGAATTAACGTGTTCGTAAAGCTTTGATTATCCATCGGAAATAAGTCATGATCCATAAATCGTTTTTCGTGATGCGAGAGGTGACGAGCAAGCGGGCGTCATAATCATTGGTAGGAAGGAGATTGTCGATGAATTTGGACATAGGTAATCCGAATAAGAGTCATCATTTGAATCTAGCATTCAACAATCACGTCGTGCGTCTTACTTGTCCCCTATTAAAAGGGGTGTGATACCAAAAGCAGAGGTTATTCTAAGTTTTATATACCTCTCTCTTTTGCAAAAGTAATTCAGAGGATTCGCTGAGATTTTAATGACCATCATTCCTCAACGATGATTTTCATTGGATGATTTTTTATGCGAGTGAGAATTTATGCTCAAAAAACCTAGGCCACGAAAACTTCATTTCACACGCGCTTAGACATCGTGGGACAAAATGGAATGATGGAACGCATAGGGCAGACAAAGTCGTTTCTAAAAATCTGTTTTTTGTGTAATATCGCCAAAAATCCAGAGATTTAGGAAGTTTTGACGGGGGCAAAAAATGAAGGCTGTAAAAAGCTCAGTTTTACCTCCGAAAACGAACGAATAGCGCTGCAAAAAATAAGCGATAATGTCACGTGTCTCCGCTACATTTTAATCCAACATTCATGTTAAACGGTTGAGGGGTTAGAGAATAGCATCAATTTTTAGTAGTGCACATTCTCCGCCCGAACAGAGGAAGTATGATTTTTGTGCAAATTTGTAGTCGAGTTATCAGTAAAAACAATATTTCGACATCCGATCTGGTGCGCAAATCTGTTGTCCCGACGACCATCTCCAACAAAAATTGACACTTTTGAGTTGTAGCTATATTTTTCAATCCATTTTATCTGCGCTTCTGGTACAATCAGATCGAATGGTCTTTCTTGCGAGAATTACTGAAGATAGGGCGGAAAATGTAGTAGAACGCTAAAGCTTTCTTAGTGATTTCGAGCCAAGTATTTAGCTTCTGCTGTCCATGTCATTGTTCCATTGGATGTCAAGTGCTCAAGTCAACGCAAGGTCAATCATTTGAAAGGCGCTACACCATGAAGACGTTGTTTGCCGCGCTTGCTATTACTCTTGTCAACGTGTCGTCATTGGCGCGAGCTGATCAGCACAGTAACACAGCCGCTGCTGAAAGGACCCCCACCATGTTCATGACCGACAAGACGCGCGGGCAAAATACTGCTGAGCTCGTCGTACCCGTCGGTGCCATAAGCAGCACAATAGACGCACAGGACAACGACGTCCTCATCAGAAAAAACAATATTGTCATTTCGAAGAGCTACCGCGTGAAGCTTGCGAAAACGATCATCAAAGAGATGCTTTCGACCAGTTCGGAGACCAAGCCAGCGATTATTATGAGTGCTGACAGACTCATGGATCTTCTCACGCGCATTGCAGCGACACCAGTATGTTTTCTCACGTGGCGGGGATTATTTCAGTGGAAACACCGATGACGTGGCGCACCACGTTGTGAGTTTACTGAGTGCTACACTTCGTTCTGAGCCTGCTTCGGTTGTTGCCCCTACCGAAGCCCCAATAACAGCATCAGCAAATTCACCAGCTGGTCCTGATGGATGAAGCAGTATAGATAAAAGAGCAGTGAAGCATCTCCGGTTGGTTCGATATTTTAATAAGTTACAGTAACGAGCAAATCAGCTCCGAATTTGTCGAATAGACCCCAACTACCAAAAAAGGGTAGGGTGGATTCTGAGCAGGGGTGTGCGGTATCACGTTTCGGCACCGGTACGATACTAACGAATCAGGTACCAAAATTTGTTGATACTCTAAAGTACTTCCTCTGTCCAGATTGAAAATGTGCAGTCGGGTTTTTGACGTTAGGTGAAAATATCTGATTGGTCAATTATGACGCACTTGATGGCCATCTAATTCTTGGCGCGAGATTTTTAAAACGCGGGATTCAAGAAACTATTCGCGCCAAACGTATTCCTTTCATTTTTGCAAATAAATTATGCCACGACCCCCGGAGCGCCGCGATCTCTCCGTTGTAGAGAAGCTATCTATCATTGCTTTCCTTCAGGTGCGCCTTCGTTCGAATGGTACTTTGCCTCATGGAGCAAAATCCAGCGCAGCACTAGAGTCGTCTCCGCTTCGTTCTTGCATTTGTGGATCGCCCTATTGGTACGTATGGCATTATTCAGGTTGCGCTAATCTTTGCTTATTATTCCATTGTGACTAGGACTACGCAATCGCACGTTTAACGCTATGTACAACGTTATTCATATTGATGAAAAATGGTTCAACTTGTACAAGACGGCTACGTCATACGTATGACGGCGAGCGAGACGAAGCCGCATATACCGTGCCCCAACAAACGGTATATCACAAAGGTAATGTTTCTGGCTGCAGTGGCGCGACCGCAATACGACTACGTCAAAAAGCGCGGGTTCGACGGCAAACTTGGTATTTTCCCGGTCGTGCGCCGGCGCCCTGCTAAGCGGACCACGGCCAACCAAAATGCTGGCGATATCATCACTGAGGCAATCGCGGTGACAAAGGACGTCTACCATGATCTGCTTGTTCACTCAGTCATCCCATCTATCCAAGCTAAGTGGCCTAGTACGTACGGATGTGGCGTAATTTTTGAAGGTGTACTAACGCAAGGTGTGTAGACAGGAAGGGCGGTACAATCTACTTGCAGCAGGACAACGCAACTCCTCACGGTGCGGCGGAGGCGGCAATTGCTGGATCTACTTTAGGTCGGTATGGATGGGACGTCCAGATACTGCGGCAACCTGCCAAGTCACCCGATTTAAATGTCTTGGATCTCGGCTATTTCCACGCGATACAGTCGCTTCAGTATCGTAAGCGCGCATACAACGTTGATAGTCTCATTTCAGCCGTGGAGACCTCCTATGCGGAGATGGAGATCCGCACGCTCGAAAAATGTTTCCTTACTCTTCAAGCAGTAATGGAACAGATTATGCTTGCACAGGGAGAAAACGGCTACAATCTCCCGCGTGTAAAGAGCAGACACTTTCCTAATGGTGTTTTCCCTGCATCCCTTCAGTGTTCGGAATTAGCCTATAAGAGTGCTACCGAGGCGTTGAAATCGTCAGAAACATACTCGGTATGAAGCATTCAGAGACATGCACCAATACAAATAATACACGCGTTTCCAGAAAACTTGCTTGTCAATTTATTACATTTTTCTCGTTCTTCACAAATTTGTGTCTCAGAAGCAGCTGCGACGGCCAATGTAGTCAATGCTTCATACTCATGGCAAGATTGCGTCGTCATGGTCGTGCTCCGTGGTTCCGCCATAGTCAATATCATTTCCTTTAATGTGATATTGTTTACCAGCCCTTCCGCACTGGCATTGCCGAGATTCAAACCGACACCCAGAGTTCCAACAGTGTCGAAGCTCGAGATATTCCATGTTTGAGCTTCTTAGAAGAAGACGTGTTGGTTGCGTAATGAGTGACACGGCACTTGGAAGAGTGTTTGGGTCTTTGACGGGCAGGATCGTCCGTGGTAAGCGTGTCTTGGGCGTACACGTGGCATGTTTGGGCTTCTTAGGAATAAAAAAACTTGAGAGTGTTGGTTGCGTGTTGGGTGGTACGGCCCTGGGAAGAGTGTTTGGGTCTTTGACGGGCAAGATCGTCCGTGATAAGCGTGTCTTGAGCGTACTCGTGGCATGTATGGGCTTCTTAGAAAAAAAAAAACTTGAGAGTGTTGGTTGCGTGTTGGGTGGTACGGCACTGGGATGAGTGTTTGTGGTTGTTGGAGGGTCAAGATGAAAGCGTGTCTTGGGTGTACGCGTGGCATTCCCCTAAAGTGAGACATGAGATAGATAAAGTTAATTAATAATTTTAGACCCACTCTATCCTTTAAAAGCTAGAGACGGACAGAAAAGAAAATAACAGGATTTTATTCGTGGTGGAGGACAGGCGGATGGGATTAGTGGAGAAGTCGAGGACTATCTAACGATGTCTATTATTAATATCTAACCATATCTGTTATCAATATCTAACGATGTTTTTTGCCGTTTTTTCAGTGAATGGACACGGTGTTTCGTGACATGTGAAAAGCAAGCGGCACGAGCCGTTAACGCTCGCAAAAATAAGGCAAGTTTCTATACTTATGTGTTTAAAATAAGATTTTTTTATAATTTTAATGGTTTGAATATGCTTATTTTTGTCACGACAGGCGCGCAAGTTATGCAGCGTCATTGGCGTGCTGATTGCGAACCAAAGACGTGGAGTATCTAACGATGCGTGTTATAAATATCTAATGATGTCTGTTGCCGTTTTTTAGGGAAGAAAAAGCGGCACGAGCAGTTAACGCTCGCAAAAATAAGGCAAGTTTGTATACTTCTGTGTTTAAAATAAGAATTTTATAATTTTGATTGGTTTGAATATGTTTATTTTTGTCACGACAGGCGCGCAAGTTATGCAGCGTGATTGGCGTGGCGATTGTGATTCAAAGACGTGGAGTATCTAACGATGCGTGTTATAATATCTTATGATGTCTGTTGCCGTTTTTTAGGGAAGAAAAAGCGGCACGAGCAGTTAACGCTCGCAAAAGTAAGGCAAGTTTGTATACTTCTGTGTTTAAAATAAGAATTTTATAATTTTAATTGTTTGAATATGTTTATTTTTGTCACGACAGGCGCGCAAGTTATGCAGCGTGATTGGCGTGCTGATTGCGAACCAAAGACGTGGAGTATCTAACGATGCGTGTTATAAATATCTAATGATGTCTGTTGCCGTTTTTTAGGGAAGAAAAAGCGGCACGAGCAGTTAACGCTCGCAAAAATAAGGCAAGTTTGTATACTTATGTGTTTAAAATAAGAATTATTTATAATTTTAATGGTTTGAATATGTTTATTTTTGTCACGACAGGCGCGCAAGTTATGAAGCGTGATTGGCGTGGCGATTGTGATTCAAAGACGTGGAGTATCTAACGATGCGTGTTATAATATCTAATGATGTCTGTTGCCGTTTTTTAGGGAAGAAAAAGCGGCACGAGCAGTTAACGCTCGCAAAAATAAGGCAAGTTTGTATACTTCTGTGTTTAAAATAAGAATTTTATAATTTTGATTGGTTTGAATATGTTTATTTTTGTCACAACAGGCGCGCAAGTTATGCAGCGTGATTAGCGTGGCGATTGTGATTCAAAGACGTGGAGTATCTAACGATGCGTGTTATAATATCTTATGATGTCTGTTGCCGTTTTTTAGGGAAGAAAAAGCGGCACGAGCAGTTAACGCTCGCAAAAGTAAGGCAAGTTTGTATACTTCTGTGTTTAAAATAAGAATTTTATAATTTTAATTGGTTTGAATTTGTTTATTTTTGTCACGACAGGCGCGCAAGTTATGCGGCGCGATTATCGTGCTGGTGGTGATTCTCTTTGTCGTAATGATGGAATGAGTTTATACATACAGCGGTGAAAAAAATGTTTAGACTTTTATTGCGACTAAAACAGTTCGACATGACTTTCGAGGCTAGCTATTTTTAGCCTCATCCTAAAAAAGCTGTGTTAAAATTGGTAAATATAAACATAATTGACTAGGTACATACGAATAAAAATAACCATCATTCCTTAAACGTCTTTCTATTGGCCAGAAACAAAAGGGAGCTCTTGATAAACCCAGTGTTTTGTTACCCGCCGGGCATTAAAAAAGGCCTTAAAACGTGGTATAAATAGCGGAATCGCGTAGAGGAGATCGTGGCCTTTCCAAATACCCCTTTTTCGGGTAATATCGCTATGTCAGTGATGATTTAGGAAACTTTTAATGAAGGTTACGAAATCATGCTTGCTTAAAATGCGATCTTGGTCGCAAAACGCAGCGAATTCGTTCTTAAAAAATACAGCTCTATCCACCAGGATTTAACCAATACAATGGTGAAATTCGCATCTCAAACAGACCAGGGGTCGATAATATCTGGCCCCACCCCATTTGCATATTTTCGACCTGGACAGAGGAAGTATATCTTATTGACGATAGGTACATGACACAAAATTGCTTCAATTATAAGCGCGTCGCCTATAAGATATTTTTGCTTATTTTTAAAAATTGGGTCTGAAATTTGGTTTGGTGGCCCCGTCAGGTTCAAAACTTCCTCGGGGATGATTTGGCAGCACGCGGTAGGAAGGGTTGCTTATTCTGTTTCGCAATGCTACGATGACCCGAGGTGCAGATTTTTACTGTATAAGCAAGTGTATATTTCTTGCTCTGTTATGTTTTCATCTAACTCTTGCATCTTCTGTTTTTTTAGGTTCTCTTTTGAAGAAAAGTATACTTTTGCAATTTGACCGTGGGTGATAGTGTAGACATGCTTGGACCACAGGAAAAGATTGGATACCCCGCAGCTGGAGTGGTGACTGTTGATGGTCAACAAAAGCTAAGCAATGTGCGTCATGTCGTGCGGGGACAGGTATCGCACCCATGATGCAGTGATCCGTGCTATTGTAATGACATCTACCCGAGCCCATAATTTTTAAGTTTTAACATGAATTCTATATGAGTTAGGAACGGAAGCGCGTGCTCGTTAGCAATTTTTGCATTGGGATGCATTGCGCATCCGCCCACGTACTAGGTCATTATTGGTCTGGTGATACGATAAAACAATTAGGTGGTCAAAATCTTCGTTACTAGCCTGACCTAAAACGTTTGTTGTAAATGTGTACGTTAGGCAATAACACTAAATCCGCACTGCGCGCCATTTTGATTCTGTGCACACCAAAATTTATCTTTTAGTGTGTAACACATGAAAATCCCAAATGCCTTAAAACTGCTTCAAAGGAGCGTCACCTTTATGATATCGACGTCTATAAGCTATACTTTACTTGTAACGTAGTCCATTTAGTTATCAACTATAGGCTACTATAAATGACCTAATCCATGATACAATTTGTATCTGAGGATCTCCTAGAAATCGGAACTTGTCGGTATCGACGTATCTTCTCGCTAATGAAAGCGGTGCTGGTTGGGTGTGTATAATGCACTGGATACATAAAAGAAGACGCCTTCCGACTTGTTATTTGCTGTTACTCCAATGGAGCAACTGCTCCTAATTGGGCCCTACACTGGGCCCTTACGAAATTGATGGTTTTTGCCGACGGACATCGAAATCTTCCAAAGACCAATCCGTTTCGTTGTTGCCATAACCTATCTGCGATAAAGCTACAATAGCTCCACCGCAAGCATTGAAATTGTGTCTGACAGGAATAGGCGTTGACGCCGTAATTCTCCATCATCTTTACTTGTATCATATCAGGCGGGAGCCTGTTCGCGATATTTCTTGTATAGTATTGAAGTGTCCTTGCATCAGCTGTTGCTCCAGCCCATTGGATAAAATACTTGAGCCATAAGAATCGTACACTTTTGTCCCAGCTAAAAATCTCTTCTGGAAGGCGTACTACTGTATTTCCATAATGCATGCTCTTGAAATACCTCCGTATAACGAAAGTTTGTTTCCAACATGCTGTAGCTCTAAATGAGTCATCATAAATTCCACGTAAAAGAAATTGGATCATGACTACTGTAGTCACTGGTGACTTTTCCGTAGTTGGTACTTTCGCCGCCCATCCTGTCAATGGTGGCGATTCTTGAACGTTTTTGTGGAAAGCTTCTTGTCCTAACATCCGCCGAAGTATCCTTTCAAAGGATTTGTTTGACGCCTGGACGCTAAGTACTGCTCTCACTATTCTTTGTGTCTCTTCTTTTGTCTTTTTGATCACAATGTGCTCCAAAAAGTCGAAAAAACAGTTATATTCCTCTTTGAATTTTGGAAATCGTTGTACGTTGGGCGACAGTCTTGACGCTGGCCCTTTAGCTTTACCATAGATTTCCTCAATCCGTTGCTGCTTAGCAGCTAGCATGCTTGCATTCACAGTAAAGGCTGGGAGGCCTGGTTACTACCATTTCGCCAAGCCCCAGCTATGCCCACCACTGAATTGATACCACTGTCTGCTGTATTCGACAATAGTACCGTTGCTAAAATGATTCTAATTTCTGGTTTATTCAACAGTTGATCGGTTGGACTCACCATCTCAGAATTAGGAATAAAATGACCGGCTCTTTCAGAATATTTCCGAAGAAAAACAGATTCTGAGGCGACTGTCGCTCCTGGTGGTGGCTCCGGTTCATCCGCAGCCTCTTCCAGAGTCTTAGGTGCAGCTACTTCATCACTCCTCGGTGAGTGAAGTAACTGCGCATCCCTTAATTTTTGGACTTTCGACCAACCAGCCCGTGATGGGGGGCCTGGTCCCGTGCCCAGGCCGTTCATCCGTAGGATTCCTTTGCTCCTTGATACTGGCCGGACCCTCCCCATCCTTGTTGGGTGATGGCTTGATGGCAAACTGAGAACTCTTTAAGATATACTTTATAGTACTGGTATAATTGTTTCCTACCGATACCTAAAATTACCACGTCGGTACGGTCTACTACCGAAACTAACATGGCCGGTATTGGTATACCAAAATTAGTACCGAAATTGGATTTGGCCGATATCACATACCGGTACTTGCACCAACATTGGATTGAATACCGGTAATTAGTACCGGTAGTTTGTACTGGGCTTGACTTCTATAATTAATACCCGGTCATTGCATAGACAATTTATCCAGGGCAGTGGTCACAAGTCAAGTATGTCAGAAGAGGGTTGCATGTCACCATGGAGAAATATTGCCGTTGTAAGACGACGGACGGATGGTGTGGGAACATTTGCGCTTTAGTCATTAATATTCTAGTAGATAGGTTTCCACAACTTGTTGTTTATCTCTCTTAACTTTTTCTCTCCAACATAAAAGACTGCTTTCATTCACGAAAAAATGCTATATATAAAAACTAACTACCATAACGCTCCCCTCCTTCTTCTTTGGGGTCTAGTCATATCGTTAATATTTTTTACATATATTTGCTTACGTTTGGTCATATTTGATCATGGAAATGTCTCACCATATATAATTGCTAATAAAACATAATTATAGTGGTGGTGGTGCTGACACTTCTTTGCTCGACATACTCGATAGTAAGCAGATAGCGATACTATTTACTTATCATTAGACCACCTAATCAAATAGTACTCTTATGATTTGCTCTTAGGTTTTATTAAATATAAACCAGTTATATGCTTTGTTCTTTGATCTCAAGTCAAAGACCAACTAATTTCAAAATAACTCGATCTAAATCATTTAGACCAATCAAATTCGAATTTAATGTGTCCTACTCGAATTTGCATGGTTTCACATCAAATATCCACTTTTACATCATTTCACCGGCCGCACTTCTAAACTCGAATAATATACCGAACTCGATTTGTCATCATTACGTTCGTCCTCTTCCGTATTGTTAGCGAGATTATCTTTTTCAAAATCAATGTTTAGAACCACTTTTGTATACTAACGTAATAGTGTCCAGGAGATTTTGTTAGGATACTAATAAGCGCTTTATTATCGATAGGTTAACTCAACAGTGCAAAATTATTGAAACTGGCAATAAAAGCTTTAGGATGAAGTGGACGTCAAATTACAACATATTTTGAATCCAAATGAACACTTAGATTCATTAGAAGCAAAGAGTGAGTGGCATACAAAAAAAATGCAAAAACTCAAATGCATTCAAGCTAGCTTTAAGTGTAACCTAAAGTTAGGCAGTTTACTCATCACTAGTATCACTTGCACAGGCGAGTTGCACTTTAGTCATTTGACGTAACCAACCAAGTTGCAGTCTCGACACGATGACTCTAAAAATAGTTAACAAAACGAGCAGTCTAGCGATTCGAGCTAAGTTATGAACTATCAATACTTAAAAATAAGGGCTAGCTACTTCTTCGGCTACTATATCAAAAACTGGCACATGATATACTATTTTAAGGCTACACTACTAAATTAGTTTAGATATATAGTGTCATGTGGCACACAAGATGATATGTCTAATTTCGAAAAGACTGAGTCATATCGAAATTGACTGGGTATTTTACGACTTCTCAAATTTGGTATATATATGACTTAATCGAATAGGATTTATGCACGAAATGATTAAAAATACCATAATTGACGTATAACCAGGTATATATCAATGTGGCAGTCTTTGATCTGATGGTCTATTACCATCAATTAATTGCTCCCTTCCTTGCCTTTTGCTTGAATGTTAAACAATGCATTAACCAGATTTTGTGGCGCTACATAGATGGGGAGTGTAAAAAAAAGTCGAAGAGATGATAATGATATTAATGTTTTTTACACTCCCCATATATGTAGCGCCACAAAACATTAATATCATTATCATCTCTTCGACTTTTTTTCAGTATGTTGCAATGTCAATACTAGAGATACCGAGACAAAATATTGCCTCTAGATACCGATATCGTCGGTACTACTGTAATACCGAGATTAGTTTGGACGGTAAATACTATTAGTACCGAGTACCTAGATTGGCTCTGACGGTGAATACTATCGATACTCAATACCATAATTTCACACTTCGGTAGTGATAGATACCAACATTACTCAGGGCGGTATCGGTACGGTACTTTCATACCTACATTGAAGTTCCCGGTATCGGTAGTGTTTAATACCGGTGGTACTACCATTACTAACCACAACCGGTACAAATACCGCACACCCCTGGTTCTGAATTCAGTGCACGAACGCGCTTAAGCATGAATCCGCCAGGAAATAACCCGGGGGATGGACAGAAGCCCCCGGATAAACCCCCACTAAGAAAAAAACCCGGGGGATGAACGAAAGCCCCTGGATAAACCCCCGGGGGTTGCAGAAGAAGCGAGTATGGGAGTTGAATACCCAAGCTCAGCAAAAGAGGGGAGTGAAGGAGAAGAATCATCACAATCAGGGGAAAAAGACGAGATTGTGCCCGAGTCCCAATTGTCGGAGACAATGGAGACGTTGGACATGGAAACTGAGGCTATCGCGTCTACTGACACAGTGGGGGAGGGCAGGAAATCCGATGAAGACGAGACCCAGACACCACAGGATGCTGAAGGAGACACCCGAGGGAAGCAAGTCCAGAAAGAGCCAGTTCATGAAGGAACATTACTGTCAGAGCAGTCGACATAAAATCAGGGAGACTTACCTCTGAAATTTATTACACCCGATGAATTTGTCCTGGTTTTAGTACGGGTCATCACTGATGCAGACACGACCACGGTTACAGACATGGCTAGGCATAATCAAAAAGTTGTCTGCTCTAGCATTTTCCAAGGCGCGTGGAAACAAGCAAACCAGCAAGACATCAGGAAGGAAAAGGCCAGAGTTGAAAGCAGGGGAGAAGGATAGATTACTTGATCTGTTCGAGCTAGTCGCCATCACGCATAAACTCAACTGGGCGGTGTGGAAACAGAAAGCGGCAGATGCTTGTTTTTTAACGGCGAAAAACATTCAACGACTAGATGTGGTGCTATCCCGTATGCTAGGAAGCTGCCAAATGGATGTAGCCGTAAATTGGGAGAAGGTGACACATGGGTGGCTGAACAAGGTAAAAGGAGAGACTAAACCCACAACAGTGACAAATAACCCGGCGAAAGACTATCTCTTTAATCCCGCGTTGTATTCGGCGGAAGCATCGGCAAAAATCCGAGCGGTATGTGAGAAACAATGGACAGGAAAAGACAAGACGAAGTTTCATAATGGTATCGCAGAGGAGTGGTTAATTGTGCAAGGGTTAGCTGAAGGTACAATTTAGGCGAGAACTTCCTCAATTTCTGAAGCAATTAATGACTTCCAAGGATCGGCTGCGTTTGGTACTTTCGATTCGTGTGCGTGGTGGAAGGATGTTTTGTTATGGATTTACGCGAAGAATTGACTATTAAAAAAAGCTCTTCAGAGTACAAAAAGTCTACAGAAACCATCTCTAAGTCGGCTACGGCAAGGGAAATGGATAATGGTAAACTCTGGGTAATGCTCGCAAAGGCTAAGTCAATAAGCTACAACCAGTCGGAGCACAGTTTGCATATATATTTTTAACCAGGGAGATAGCTAAACGTTATGCGGGAGTAGTAGTCCCTTATCACAAACAAGTAAACGGGTTAACGAATTTGCATGCGATGGATGAGCCAATCTGGAGCAGACAAATTTCCGGGAATGGAACGGGAATGGGTCTGCAGCCGGAATACGTCATTTTCGTCAGAAATGTGACGCGAAATATCGATATCATAAA
>MIQA02002479.1:0-11121 GCA_001887855.2 Sclerospora graminicola | reverse complement strand
TTTTTAAGACAAATAATGACGTCTGCGGATCGACTAAGATTAGTGTTAACTATAAGAGTAAGAGTTGAAGGGTGTTTGGTTATGGAATTACGTGGCGAACAGGCGATAAAGTCAGCTTTTCAAAGTACCAAAAGTATCCAAGAAAGCATTGCGACAGCCGCGACGGCTCGGGGAATGGTAAATGGCAAGTTGTGGGAAATGCTAGCCAAAGTGAAGTCCATAAGTTATAACCAGTCGGAACACACGCTGCATCTATATTTTCTCACACGAGAGATAGCGAAGAGGTACGCGGGAGTAACAGTCCCATACCACAAGCAGGTGCATGCGCTCCGAAATTTGCATGAAAAAGAGCCGGAAGCTGAGAAAGTCTGGGACAGAAGAATCACCGGAAATGGTACAGGAATGGGGTTCCATCCGGAATACACCATAATAATGCGGAATGTCACGCGGAGTGTAGACATCCTGAAATTGCATGGCTATCTGCAAACGATTATACCGGCAGAATTCAGATTTGAGGAACTGGATCAAGGAAGTCCACTATCCGCCACGTCTCTGGACTGGGAGATAGTAGTGGATGCAAGTGGGTGCCCCGCGAAACTCAGGGGTATCGAGAGGGTAATGTGGTGCGGGACGGTATTGCTACTGGAACACCCGGCCACCAGAGGAAGAATCCATTGCATGAGGTGTGGAGGAGCAGGACACCAAATGCGTGGATGTAAGTTGTCTACAGAACAATTAAAAGAAAACAATTGTTTAGCAGTAACAGTGGAGGAAGTGGAGATGATTTACTCACCTGATCCCATCTTTGCCAGTATGGAGGCATTACGGGAAGAAGTACGACAAAATTGTCAGAACCAGGATGAGCAACAGGAACAACGGCGACTCAAGGATAAGCCACTAGCAGTGGTACAGACGTCGCCCAAGGTAGCAGAGGACAACCATTCGACCTCACAAGAGGACGATGTGGATGGGCAAGCCCAGCCCCAGGAAGAATCAGAGGAGGTACAGGAGAAATCCGAAGTGCCACCTCAAGACGGAAAAGATCAATGGATCACAGTGAAGCGGAAAACGCGAGGAAATGGGAGATCAGAAAAAGATGTCTCAAATGGTGGTGAGATGGAAAATACAGGGGAGGGTAAACCGGGTGACGAACCGGTAAAAGAGGTAATTGGAACTGGACAAGAAAACAAACCCAGACCCAAAAAAAAACCGAACATAACCAAAACCCAACCCGGGTCGGGACTATCAACCCGATCGGGGAACTCTGTAATTTCAAGTGGGACGCAACCAGATGTAACAGTGCGACTTAACTCGGCGGCGGATTTATTAACTATCGAGACTGATGCCAACGATGTCTTAAAGACACTGGAGAATGTAGTGCAGACTAACGAAGGGTCGGTAAAGTATTTTGTATGGGAAGAGCTGGCAGCTTCGCCTCAGAACAGATACACATTACGGGAAGCCTTAGTGGCGATGGGACTGCAGAAGATACCAACTGCGACAACAGGCAACTGTCAAGCCTACAGTATCGTGCAAGCATTATACAACTCATCCCTGAGGGCACACCCTGAAATTTTGGAAGAAGCCACAGCAAATCTGAAACAAGGATGTGCGGCAAGAGGCCTGATGGACTTTCAACTTAAGTATCCACCAGGTATAAGGAAACAAACACTGAGAAGTTTGGGGCGGGGCTACGACAGAATGACAGGTCGTCAGTCAGAAGCAGAGTTTAAAAGATATCTAGCAGAATATGGGAGCAGCCCGTCAGCGCTTGATACCACGGTAAGCTGCAAAATGTGGGGCAGTAATGATACTCTGGGGTGTATAGGAACAATGCTCCAGAGGCATATCTTTGTACTCAATGAAGATAGTCGAGGAAAATCTCTGGGGGCAATCCACTATGCACCAGAAATTAGGATGGCTCAGCGCAAAAAGTACGCGACATGTGGTGAGTATCCGATGGACATAAGGCAGTGTATCAAGGCAGTGAAAGAGTTAAAACAGGAGGCGATTCGCGGACAAGGTAAGATGCCACTAGTAATTCACTTCAAAGCAGCGCATTATCATGCATACTCGCATGGATGGAGGGCAAAAGAAGGGGTTACAAAAGCGGAACAGACACATGGAGATTACGAGGATGCAGATATGGGAGATCCAGCCGGAAGACAAATGGTTCTACGGCAAGAAGGGGGTGAAGGAGAATTACGGTCTCAAGCACCTCAATTCATCCACTCTCAAATTGAGCACCTGTTATCGACGGCAAAGTCAGGTACAGAAGATATTTTATATTTCCTCATCGACACAGTTACGTATCTACCAGCAGGAAATCAAGAAGAGCTGCTACAAGTTAATCTACGAGACCCAAGCATCCGTAAATTCTTTGCTGAAACCTACGAAGTAAGAGAGGACGTTTTGGAGCAGTGGCACCAACTAACGCAGGAGGCGTACGCAATGGAAAATTTTCCCATAGCCACAATCATGGCTGGAAGTGCGGGTACACCAGACGAGATCATGATATTACAAGCAGCAGAACCCAGTCCGGAGCCTGAGATTCCAGATGCAGAAGCAACGCGTATGCGAAAGAAAAGGGCAGTAGCTGAAACCTATGGCAAGGGACAAGAGGCCCCGCAGACAGAAGCGGAACCTGTGCGGAGAGAGTTATTTGATGAGTTGCAGGCGGCATCAAGTCAGGTATCAGAGGGTCGAGAAGAGGAACCAGAGTGGGCAAGGGTTTGGAATTCAATGGAAGTGGTGTGGAACCACCAACACGGA
This sequence comes from Sclerospora graminicola, assembly GCA_001887855.2. Lineage (NCBI taxonomy): Eukaryota > Oomycota > Peronosporomycetes > Peronosporales > Peronosporaceae > Sclerospora > Sclerospora graminicola. Next base: position 8,349 of record MIQA02002479.1, on the reverse strand, counting down.
ACCGCATTTCCACAAGTTGAAGCAGAAGAGAGAGTATGGAGACTCGCAGCAGCGAAGGAAGGAACTGCCATCATTCAATTGTTGGAGTGTTTCAGCCACCCCCACAAAATACTGGAAGGTATGAGTAGTGAGGTTTTGCACATACTGACGCGTAATTGGTGGACAGAATGTTGGGAGGCCCTATGCGCAAACCATCAAGGTAATAAGTACTCCCCAGAATTCATGGGGAGAATACAGGATTGGAGCAAAAGAGTAAGGGCGGTAACGAGTGTGCAGCAACAAGAAGCAATTCGACACAGTCGGGATGACTGGAACTTTATCAAGGCTCACAATTATGGGGGTATGTATTTGTGGAACTTGTGTGCACCACACAATAAAAGAATCTTTGCAACCATGACAATGTGTGCAAACACGTATCACACACAAATAGCGGCGGCACTAGGAGAAGCGGCAATGCCAAAAGAGGGCATCACATCTAAGGTAAACCGACTGGAGCGAGCGCAGAAGGCTATAGCGGGAATCCGAGCATTCACCAAGCGGTTAGAGAAGGAAGATGCCACAGTATGGCAGGAGATCGCTGCCTACTTCACACGAGCACTAACCAATATGCCAACATCAACAGGAACACAACACCAAGGGGACGAAGGAGGGGGACGGTCGCAATTAGACCCCCTTATCTTATATTAAGGGCACCGAGATGAGTGACGCGTATCATCAAGAAGTTCAGAGACTTACTAACATGATGGACGCGTATAGCCGGCACCTAATAACGGATGCAGCAATCGTAAAAGGAGAAGAGGTACGGAAAACACAAGCCGCAGCAGCCACGAACAAAATTAGCATATCAACGCAGAACGTTCGAGGCTTCAAGGCACAATCAAGACAGGAGTGGCTTCAATCCTGGCGAAACAAACCGATCGCAAGGAGGGCAGATTGCACACTTATTCAAGAAACACACATAACGACACGGAAAGAAGCGGAAGAGGTGACACGCATATGGGAACGCATGTGGAATCATACTGATCGAGACATTAGATTAGCGTATTGGAGTATTTCAGAGTCCAAGACTGGAGGAGTGGGGATTCTGTTAACCCCAGATCGCGGAAAGATTGCACGTCCTTGGAATCAAAGCAAGTGGACGGAGAGAGTGATTGCAGTGACGGTGGAAAACTGGAAGATCATAAATATCTATGCACCTGCTGATTGTAATACTAACCGTTCTCAGTTTTATCGGGATTTAGGTATGTGGTCGGTGTCAGCAGGGGAGGACGTCATACTGGCAGGAGACTTTAATTGCGTAGAGGTGCCGCAACTCGACCGTTTGGCACCAGGGAAGGCAGTGAAGTCCGAATGCAAGGAGCTATCAAGATTACTAGCGGTGAATGGTTGGTATGATGCGGCGTTAGCCCAGCACTCCGCGTGGGAAGCGGACAGACTCACCGAAAGTTTGGAGTTTACCTTCTGGCGGGGTGAAGTAGCGAGCAGATTGGATAGGATTTACATTCCGATCCACAAGTACGAGTGGGTAGATTGTTTCGATACACGCACACCGTTAGTCGCATCTGATCACGAAGAAGTTTCGGTAATACTAAGCGAACCGCAGCAACGACACAAAGAGAAACCCGCTCACACATTTCGATTAAAGTATCCAGTGGCCGGGGCAAATCGCAAACGGGTGGTTGAAGAGGTGGTAACGGAAGTAACAACCAGAAAGGGCGGAACAGGACAAATTGAAGAAGATTGGGATGAACAAGTGCAGAGGTGGATTGCAGCGATTATGCGTGTACGAAAAAGGGTGCGACAGAGAAGGAAACGGAAGGCAGTCCAGCTAACGCAATCCCTTTTCGGAATGAGCACCTCGAGAAATCAAGTGTTGGATATCGCAGCGCAAGAAGCCATAGAGGAGAACAAAGTACGACTAGGACGTAAATTTCGAAGAAGTATGGATTCATTGCGATGGCTATTTAGGCGTACGGCAGTCTGGGAGAGTAACCAACGAGTATCAGCCATTACGGTGCCTGGACTACAAGAAACACATCAGACAAGGTTGAGTATCCCAGATAAGTTTGCGATGACATGGAAGGCAGTGCTCAGTTGTAGGCATAGTAAAGTTCGGACGGACCAATTGGAACAAAGGCTGGACAGATTTGTCACGTTTCCGAGCGACAGAAAGGTAAGAGCAAGCGACAACGAAGAATTACTGGAACCGGTCGATGAAGCAGACATTATGCAGGCTATAAAGTCTCTAGAGAGGAGGAAAGCGGGAGGTCCAGATGGACTCAACAACGACTTCTATAAGGACTTTGCGGACGAGGTGATCAGTGATTTGTGTAAGGTAAGTAACGCAATCCTACAAGGACAGGATCCACCAAAGTCGTTTTTGGAAGCGACGATCATACCACTCCGGAAGAAGGGCGACTCCGATAATGCAATGGACTACCGGCCGATATCATTGTTGCAGTCCAGCTACAAGATTTTTGCCAAGGTAATTGCGATGAGACTACAGAGATTTTTGGGAAGGTTGATAGGGGACACCCAGCAAGGGTTCGTGCACGGCCGACGGATGGACAGAGCAGTAGTACTCATGCTGGACATGCTGGAAAACTACAGTAAAAGACCAAGGACGAAGAGCGCGGAAAACAGTGGAGGGGTTCTGATGATTGACTTCGCCAAGGCTTACGACACTATTGATCGGGACTTCCTTATGGTGGTACTTCAAAAGTTTGGTTTCTCACAGCGTTTTATCGATGTCATGATCAAAATTCACCAAGGAACGACGGCAAGATTCCTAGTCAACGGAGAACAATCCAGTGCGATACAAGTGGTGTCAGGCATACGACAAGGGTGCCCTCTCGCGCCGCTGTTATTTATACTTGCAGTGGAGCCTCTGGGATTAGCCATCACACAAGACAAGGAACTGGAAGGCATAACGATTGGAAATTCAACACAACAGTGGGAGCAAAGATTTACCGCCTTCGTTGACGATTCAACAATTTTTTTTCGTGAAGGCAAACATATGAAGAAAGCCCTAGATATTGTCGAAAGGTTTGGACAACTCTCTGGTTTACGGATGCAGCCGGCGAAGAGTCAGGTCATACTATTGGAGGCAGAACAGTATCCCATGGAATGGTACACAGTACCGGTATTGCAACCCGGCGAATCGGTAAGATACCTGGGATATCAAATAGGAAATTCTTCTCTCAGAGAAAAAAACTGGGCGGGCAGACTACGTGCGATCCAACGGCGTCTCATCACAGCCACGAAATGTGCAACTTCGGTAGATGAACGAGTGACACTTTTTAATTCGATCGCGATCCCGGCTATCCTATTTACGGCGAAAGCTTACCTGCCCTCTGAAGACACACGACGTGAACTAATGGCACTCCAAAAGCGGTTCATATGGAGTAAAACGACGGACACAGATGGAGGGCGGCACAAAATCTCACCACTACTACTCTTCACGCCCAAGAAAGCGGGTGGACTCGGGCTCATCTCCATCCCTGCAGCGTTACATACATTAGTGGTGAAGGAAGCCACGATGTGGATGTTGGAGCCGATGGATAGATACAACACGGCTTGGAGGAATTGGACGCGGCTAGATACATGTACAAATTCTAACCTATGGTTTTCCTTTTATGACACAGGTCAGAAGGAACGACACACGCAAAGAGGAAGCGCAGCAGCGATGATAGGTAGATCGCTATCGGACACGCTAGGACCATCATCAGCTGAACGACAAGAGCTATCGAAATATGTTGCGGCACATCTCCCCAAACTACGGGCACACTGTCAAACGCAAACATTAGACCCGGCTATTGGAATACACATCAACGAAGAAGTCAGCGTAACAGCAGATTTAAGCACGATACCCTGGCATGGACTCGGGCCGGACCACTTGAAAAGATTCTGGGGAACGTATACATGGTTTGCGAACCCATGGATCCAGGACCAAGCCAATGGTACAATAGCGTGGAAGAAGTACGACCGATGCATACAAGGAACAATTGCGGACTTATGCATAAAGAAGGAGTCAGATACGACTTTTTCATGGAAAGCGAAATTCAAGACGAAGAAAGGGCACACAAGGGCGAAAGTAGGTCGGTGGCTGTTAACCATTATTTTATGCTCTCCACGGGTAGCGGTAGGTCAATACTTGGGAGATCCCGGATCACTACGCCTACTTTGGGCGCCGAAGCACTGGCTCTCAATGGACTGGAAGGTACAAGAAGCGCGAACGATAAGTGGAGTCGACGTCACGACAGGCACGCAGTGCAAGCTACGACAAAGGCAAGATGGATTATATTGGGATTGTGTGCATTTCATTTCGCCAGATCAGAAGCCAGGATTTGTGAAGAGGAGTGAGTGGCCACATGGTTTGGTATTCGACGCGCACCCGACAATCCACGGAATAGCATGGGAAACAACTGAAGATGTCCGCCCAAGCTCCATCAAACATTGGTTAAGGAGAACGTTCAGGAGATTGTACTACAAGATCATTGCTAAGCCGTTACACAGAATTGAAAAGCGATGGAACGACAAAAGGGCGCAGGACACGTGGAATGGTTTCGTTCAAGAACAAACGACGCGAGATGTATGGAGACATGATCACATGCTGTCGGACTACCAACGCTGGAGTCTCTACAGGATGGCTACGTTCCAGCTTAATTGTTATTATGATGGATATACATCACAAGGCGGGTGCGCAATGGATCATCATTGCTCGGCACCTGGGAAAGGGGTCACACATATTGTGTGGGGGTGTACGCGTGCCCAGAAATTATGGGCACGCGTTCTAAGCTTATGGAACGGATGGTGGGTTAATGCAGCGGACTTAGACTTATACAAATGGTTCTTTGTGACGCGACAGGCACCACCAGTATCACGGATAATCATGCGGAGACTAACAACCAGATGTGGACAGGAAGCTCAAGCGTGTAGCAAGGAAATGGCAAGACTGTGGTGGGCAATGTGTTCAATCGGCGCCACCTGGCTTTGGCAACTACGGAATGAAGAAATCTTTCAAGGACTACACAGGACAGAGCACGAACATATAGGGTATCTATGGAAGAAAACCTTGGAGCAAGTGCAGGCAGCGATTGCGTTTGAAAAGAAGTATGCAAGTTCGAGGATCCGAGGAATACGAATGCAGATATGTCTCGAGAGCATCCAAGGTGAGATGCAAGACCGACCGATTGATCGCCAGAAAATTTTACTCTCGTATCATCGAGAAGAGTATCGATCAGAGGACGGTTTATATAGAGAACTCAGGAATTTTATTGTAGCTAATAGTTAATAATTACTAAATAGACTACGTTCTACAACAACAACAAGGTAGAGTCCGAGGCGACGTGAGTCCACGGGCAATTGAGAGGGATGAGACAGGTGGCTGCGGCCACAAAATGTTTGGTATCTATCAATGTGACCAACTTGTACAATACAAAAGACGGGTGACCTATACTCGAGATTATAGGTCACAACCACTGGATACGCAAGCGCCATAGTTGTCCAGAACTCGTCAATGGCAACGGGCCCCGGCTCTTCTTCTTGTTCCTCGGTTAAGTCATGCACCAAAGAAGCAGCGTCACTCCACGTGTCATAGTCAAAGCGCACTTTGACTTCATCTAGAGGAGCGGCGTAGGTTGGGCTGGTTAGAGGGTGCAGTACTTCATTCAAGAGAGCGAGAGAGCACACGTCACATATTTTTCATAAAGTTAGAGAAACTTTTGGCCGAATCAACATGTCATTCATTATACATGTATATTACTGGTTTTCAATGGGTACCCACCCATGTTTAGAATCCATTGGTCGAATCATATTTTGCGACATGTCTCTGGAAACCTTTCTAATTGGTGGATTATTTCTGCGGGTACTGTACATAACGTCACATTTCTTACAAACGGGTACGTAAGGTCACATATATTTCATGTAAAAACACAGTTAGAGAAACGAGAATCCATTAGTCGAATCATATTTTGCGACATGTCACTGAAACCTTTCTAATTGGTGGATTTGAATCCCCGGCACTAGCTAACTTTATATCCATTGGCCAAATCATATTTGCGACATGTCACTGGAAACCTTTCTAATTGGTGAATTTTACTCTTCTTTTTGCATTTATTATGAGATAACTAGAGTATCTACACCTAACCCTGGCACTGTTCTAGGGGTAGTTTTTGACGCTGAACCGATTTATGAAATCACATTCTGTGACACGCCACTGGAAACCTTCCAAAATTGATAAAAACTACTTTATCGATTAAAACCTCAAAAACCGAGTTGTATCGACTTTGTACCATGTCGGTCTAGACGTAATTTTTGGCGCTCTTTCACGTGGTGAAGTCTTATTTTATGTACCACTTGTACTTTTTATGCAATTGAGATATTATTTTGGCCTGTCTTTAACACGGGTGTAGCCGGGTCATACCAGATGGGAAATTTTACGCTGATTCCGAATATTCAACTCCAGCAAGTGTACGACGTCTAGTTTAGAAGTTATTAGCAAAAACGTTTTCTTTAAAAAAGTGCATTTTTAGCACATAAATGTACTTTCTGAAGCCGCGAAAAAGATCTGGCTTGACGACTATAGCTGAGCATCTAGAAAAAGTGCGTACGCAACTTTTTAAAAAAAAATTGGAGCAATCGGAGCAGTAGTTATGGAGATATGCCATTTTTCGTGCGTCAAAATTGGTATGAAATCGCAACAATTTTCGTTAACATTTGGTTAGCTTTTGACCATATTTTCCCTTTTACATTCATGAAGCAGATATGTCAGGATATGTGAAGGTACAGTTCTAGGGGTAGTTTTTGACGCTCTTTCACGTGGTGTAATTAGATTCGGCGAGATTTCTTTAGTTTTTCGAAGCGGATCAAAAACGTGAATTTGACAATAGTAAAAATTTCATACATAAATGTGTTTTTTGAAGCCGCAAAAAACATCTGGTCGGGTGGCTATAGCGGATCATGTAGAACTCGTGCGTACGCAACTTTTAAAAAAAAATCTGGCTTAATCGGAGCAGTAGTTTTGGAGATATGGCATTTTTCGTGCCTCAAAAATGGCAAAAAATCAGTTGAATTTTTGCAAATTTTCACCTTATTTTCCCTTGCAAATCCACGAAGCAGATCTTTTTGGATATGTGACGGGACCGTTCTAGGTGTACTTTTTGACGATCTTTCACGTGGTGTAATCAGATTCGGCGAGATTTTATTAGTTTTTCGAAGCGGTTAAAAAATGTGCTGAAAAATCGGCTAAAATGGGGTCAAATTGTCTCGAAATGATTGCCCGTCCAACTTTAACACGAATTTGCGGCGTCAATATTGCTCAGATTTCTGACGAGACGACGGATTTGGAATCCTCGTGAAACGGGACGTTCAAAAAGTACCATATTTGCTATGATCGGACGCGAATTGACGAAGTGGCTTGTTTTTATTTCTTGCTCCCAGAATCTCCGTTGAATTCACTAGGTACATGTAGTCGTCGCCGTGGATTCAAAAAGGTCCCAGAAGCATTTCGAAACTAAAACGAAGCCGAATTATACGAAATCAATTGGTGTCCCCCTAATTTGATCACGCTGATCACGAATATAAAGTCAGATTCGGTGAGAATATAAAATTTGAGGAGTTATTTAGTTTTAAAAATTAATTTTTCATAAATTATCAAAAAATACACGTTTTTTTTAAATTATTTTAGTCAAAATTAGTGATTTTGACAGAAAAGCATATGTGTTTAGTATTCATTTTTGATGCCCCGTCTGACCTGCTATGCCCCGTCTGCTGTATATTGCAGTTTTTTTTTTGGTTCGCATGTTTCCTCGTTTTAAATGAAAACGAGTGCAACAACGCCGAAAACATCCTTGAGAAGGTTTTATAGAGCTATTTACGTACTACAAAGTTGCTTTAGAATGTGGTATACAAAATATGAATGTAGGCGGCGTTAGCCGCCTTTTCAATTTTTTTCCTATGTGATTTGCAGCAAAATTTACGTACTTTTACCTGTTATAGTTGACAACAGCAATTTTGACAGGGTTTGTAGTACCGTGGAAACTTGCCGTCTTTTTTCGGTCAAGTACGAAATTTATGCTACCAAAATTATGTGTAAAAAACGCCAACTTATGTGTAAAGCACTAACGTTAATCTTTTTATGCTCCGAAACTTTTTGATCACAAGGATTATTCCTAAAAAACAGTTCCGAATTCGTCGATTAGACCCAACTTGCCAGCCGAGGCAAGGTTCAGAACAACAAGAAAACTTTAGCGAAAAAGCTTGAGACATGGGAGGGTCGGGTACCAACCCGAACGAAGTGCGTAAACCACCGGATAAACTGGGGAAGGACGGGGAGGAAGACAGACCAGC
>MIQA02002477.1:0-11479 GCA_001887855.2 Sclerospora graminicola | reverse complement strand
TTCAAAGCGTGTGCGAATCACACGCTTTGGTATAGTCACGGTTGCACCTGTTGCCAACCGGACTGACAACATGCTTCGTGGAGATTCAATCTCCACGAAATCCAACGACGTTTGAACCTCAGCTCTAGCGAAATTGTTTGACGCTCCTGTGTCAAACAGAGCGCGCATGGGGACATCGTTTCCATGCGGCTTAACTTCCAGGGTGATGAGATGTTTCCCTTCACCCTGCGCATGCTGACAGGACATAGTCCCGTCTGGGGCTATTATCCTCACTTGCCCGATGTCGGCATGTGAGATAACCCGTCCAGAAGGGCGCCCCGCCCCTACTGGTTGTTAACGTTTTCGGCATCAACAGAGGGTTGCCCCTGTTGATGTCGCCGACCAGCGGACTGTCCGGTCCGCTGACTGCGTGGCGCCGGGCACGGCGCCATGCATTCATGTGCGTAATGGCCCATCTTCGCGCATCTATTGCAGCGAAGGAACTTCTTGTTCTTCGGTTGCCTCGGTGTCGAGGCAACTGCAACCGATACGTCCATTGGTTCTGGACCTCCTCCGCCCGCACTCTGGCGCGGGTTTTGGTGTCATGGGACGAAGTGTGAACTTCGTCTTGATGAGAAAATGTTATTATTAACATGCTGCACTGGCGGCATGTTAAAGTCAAAAGGCTGTTGAGCCCTTCGACTAATACCAGCATGCGTTGACGCTGAACGCATGCTGAATTTCTCTCGAAGGCTTTGATCTATAGCATCCCTTATAGTCTTTGGCGGAATTCGATAAAGACTCTGTATGATGGGACCGTTATTCAGTCCCTTCATAAAGCCAGTGACCTGCATGACAGGGGGCACCATCACCCTCCTCCGTGGTAAAACCCCGGAGGATGCCTTAGAGACGGTTTCCCGTTTCAAGAGGATGTATGTTGATCCGCTCAAAATTTGAGCGGGTCCCCTCCCCACTTAGATTTGGCGTACCGCCAAGTAAAGCTGGGGTTCGTGGATGCCTTAAGGTCACTGGCTTTATGAAGGGACTGAATAACGGTCCCATCATACAGAGTCTTTATCGAATTCCGCCAAAGACTATAAGGGATGCTATAGATCAAAGCCTTCGAGAGAAATTCAGCATGCGTTCAGCGTCAACGCATGCTGGTATTAGTCGAAGGGCTCAACAGCCTTTTGACTTTAACATGCCGCCAGTGCAGCATGTTAATAATAACATTTTCTCATCAAGACGAAGTTCACACTTCGTCCCATGACACCAAAACCCGCGCCAGAGTGCGGGCGGAGGAGGTCCAGAACCAATGGACGTATCGGTTGCAGTTGCCTCGACACCGAGGCAACCGAAGAACAAGAAGTTCCTTCGCTGCAATAGATGCGCGAAGATGGGCCATTACGCCCATGAATGTATGGCGCCGCGTCCGGCGCCACGCAGTCAGCGGACTGGACAGTCCACTGGCAAGCGACATCAACAGGGGCAACCCTCTGTTGATGCAAAAAACGTCAACAACCAGTAGGGGCGGGGCGCCCTACTGGACGGGTTATCTCACGTGCCGACATTGGGCATGTGATAATAGCCCCAGACGGGACTATGTCCTGTCAACGTGTGCAGGGTGAAGAGAAACCTCTCATCACCCTGGAAGTTAAGCCGCATGGAAACGATGTCCCCATGCGCGCTCTGTTTGACACAGGAGCGTCAAACAATTTCGTTAGAACTGAGGTTCTAACGTCGTTGAACTTCGTGGAGATTGAATCTCCACGAAGCATGTTGTCAGTCCGGTTAGCAACAGGTGCAACCGTGACTATACCAAAGCGTGTGATTCGCAAACGCTTAAAGTTAGAAGAACTGTCTTTCGAGGACGAATACATCGCCCTCGATCGGGACGACAAGTTCGATGTTATCTTGGGCATCCCTTGGATGTCCAAGCATCAACCAACGATCGACTGGGTTAACCTGTCAATCGACTGCGGCGGTCTCACAGGATCTGATCACCCTGTGAGTAATCCGGTTGTATCTAATGATACAAACGCAGAGTCAGACCGTCTGGTGGGTAGCGACGGCACCACCAGGTCTGATCTGACTATATCAGCGGACGGTACACCCGCTGATCAAAGTCCACAGGGACTTTCACACGCAACGGAAGAGCCGCTGCTTGTCGATAGAGTGTGCAACGCGGGTGAAAAACACCCCTGTGTTGAAGTTACCACGACCGATGACGGCCGTGGTATAGAAAATTTACCCACGGTGGGAAACACCCACCGTGAAGACGATCATACTGACACGAATGAGAGTGACTTCCGTGTCGAAGATGAAGAACCCACGACTGAAAGCAGTCGTGAGTGCGTGAACACCATGGTAGACAGTGCTCACCATGTTGAGGATGCCTTGTGCACGAGTGATAATCATCGTTCAAAAGAACAGGCAACAGATCAGACGAATGCGCCTGATCATGGAGTTGTGTCCGTCGAGACGATAAACGTCTTGACGCAGACAGAGACTGGATTAGCTACCCAGTCTCTAACACTTGACAACCCTCCGAACATAAGCTCGGAGGCAATGGCCCTTCCAGCCTTGAGCTGGAAGAAGTTCGCAAAGAACTTGCGCGATGATCAGATCGACCAGATCTGTGCCATCGTCGCCACGGACGATGTTGTGGATATTCGTGAACGAATATCCACTTTGCAAATAGAAGGCATTGGGAACGAAGCCGTTCCTAATAAGAAAACCAAAGTTCAGCGCTTTGAGGCACAGAGCTGGGAGTCGCTTAAGGCGACTTACCCATACTACGAGGTACTTTGGGAATACGCTGACGTATTCCCAGAAGAAGTACCTTGTGAGCTCCCTCAAGATAAGGGAACTAGACACGAGATTGATCTTGTGCCTGGCACGAAGTACTGTGTCACGCGGCAATGGCCATTGCCGCGTGACCAAGTTAAAGCGATCGATGAGTTCTTTGAAATTCGTCGTAAGGCGGGACATGTGCGGGAGTCTACCTCACCGCACTCCAGTCCCACCTTTTGCGCTAAGAAATCCACTGGTGGGTGGAGAATCGTTCATGCTTTTAACAAGCCGAACAAAGCCACGGTACCGGGGCAGACGCCGATACCGCGGAAGGATGTCATCATAGATGGCATGAGCGGGAGCACCGTATTCAGTGCTCTCGATTTAAGGGATGGTTTCTACCAAATCCTTATGCATGAGAAGGATATTCCTCTCACGGCAGTAAGCACTTTAAGCGACATGCTTTGGGGGTGGCTTGTAATGCCGCAGGGGCTTCGAAATGCCCCTGCCACCATCAATACACCATTTTGAGGTCAAACTGGGATCTAGATTGGTTCAAAGTGGGAATGTTATGTTTTAACAATTTTATGTTTTAATCAAAGTGGGAATGTTATGTTTTAACAATTTTATGTTTTAATCAAAGTGGGAAAATACACAATTCAATGTGGGAGGTAAATCGTACCTTAGAAAAATTGAAAAGATTTTTATCATCAAAACGGTTAAGAACGCCAGTGCTCGAGGGCCGGGCGTTATGCGTGGCGACGCAACCAAGGGAAACCATGTTTTTATTCCCATGGGCTGCGATTTCCAGTACGATAATTCACGTCGTTGGTTTAAGAACATGGACAAAATCATCCACTACGTTAATCAGGACGCGCGTGTAAATGTTCTCTATTCGAATCTTTCCTATTACACGGACGTTAAACGTGCCGAAGGTCTCACGTGGAGCATCAAGACGGATGATTTTTTTTCCGTATGGGTCCGCTCGTCATGACTATTGGTCGGGCTATTTCACGAGTCGGCCATCTTTAAAGCGGTTTACTCGCATGGCCAACACCTTGTTGCAGCAAGCTCGACAGCTAGATGCTGTCTATGAAAGCCACCATGCTTCCAACTTGGTTGCACTACAACGTGCAGTGGGTCTTGTCCAACACCACGATGGTGTTTCTGGCACGGAGAAACAGAGTGTCGCGGAGGATTACGCACTTCGGTTGAATGATGGCATTCTCGAGGCTGAAAAAGAAATAAACAAAGTCTTGTTCGTAATCGGTGAAAAGGAGACGACGTACCACTTGTGCTTGCTGGCCAACGTGAGCGTTTGTGACATAGCCACCGAAAACAATGACTTTGAGGTGCTCGTGCACAACGCACTGGCGCGCACAACAGTGGAGACGGTGTCAATTCCGATCACACAAAAGTCGGCCAAGGTAGTTGTATTGTCAGGTAGCGCTACTGTCCGTGCACAAAACGTGTACGTGGCGTACCATAACGTAGGTTCTATCCTAACGCCCGGCCCTCGAGCACTGGCGTTCTTAACCGTTTTGATGATAAAAATCTTTTCAATTTTTCTAAGGTACGATTTACCTCCCACATTGAATTGTCTATTTTCCCACTTTGATTAAAACATAAAATTGTTAAAACATAACATTCCCACTTTGAACCAATCTAGATCCCAGTTTGACCTCAAAATGGTGTAGACATAGACAAAACCCCTCATCACGGATAAATGTCACAGCAGATAGAAGATTTCTGGGGTTCCTTTCGATGGGATAGTAATCCATGGATTAGAGATGAAAACGTTGCCACCCTCGTTCCAAAAAAGTTCGACAGAATTCCTAGAGTAGTCATTTTTGCTCTTAAAATCCGGAGAATTTATAGGGACGATTTTTCTTGGCAAGTTCCATCCTATACCCGTGTATCTCACACGTACGCTAAGTTGAGAAGGTGGCTCTGTGCAATAACCATAGCATCTCCTAGAGTGAAAGTAGGTGGGTATATAGGTGAGCCTCCGACCATGAAACGTTTTCGGGCTCCTACCATTTTCCAAGATTTTAAATGACAACTGATTAAAACTGGACTGTCCAAAGATATGATAGAAATAAGACGGTAAAACTCCGACAACAACCTTACGGAATTTATTGGTTGGTACTTTCTACTCCACAAAAGGAAATTAGAACGATACGGGAGCCAAGGTAGTGGTTTTACATCCTCACCCACTGCTCCATAGTTTTCCGTGGCCTCAGGATGAAGGGATTCTTTCAAATCTGGAGGATCCGATATATCTTCGAAAGTACTTTAAGAAGATTTTCTTTAAGGCAATGGCAATAGAATTGCCATTAACAATGAAGAAGTAGGAGGATCGGAGAGAGAGATCCGTGGTGGTCAGCTGTCCAGGCTCAATCACCCAAAGAGCTATGGAGTCACGGTCATATTCTCTCGGACTACCAGGTCTGGGTGATTTATAGAACGGCAACCATGCAGCTGAACATATTTATAATAACCGAGCGGAGGTAGCAAATTGTATATTAGACATCGATTGTATCAGTCAACGGTCGGATATTGCCCATATAATGTGGGGATGCGCCACAGCACAACGATTCTGGAATCGACTAATAGAATACTGGACGGGTACGTCACTGGGGCGGCAGACATACATCCTTATCAGTCAGCAATAGCACTCAGGAAACCACCAGATATTTCTTCAGTGATGCAAAGGGGGATACACGAGCGATGCAGTTTACAATTGCACGACTATCACAACCAAAAGAGAAGGATTTGGTGGGGTATCAGCGGGATAGCGCAATTCTGGATGTGGCAACTCAGAAATAGGCCAATCATTGAAGGTAAGAAAAGTCCAAGGGAACACACAGATTTCATATGAATCAGTGCAGGATTCAGCTTCAAGAAGTTGTAGCCTTCGAGATTATTCGGTCCAGATTCAAGGATGACGGATTACGATTCCCGTTATCTTGCAGTGCTTTTTGACATTATTCCAGCACTATCGATTGTGATGTCGCAACATAATTGCTCCGAATATGCTTCACCAGAGTAGAATTCACAACCTGAGTTGGTAGCAAGGGTTCGAAAGTTTGTACTAGCCAATAGTTAAGACTAAATGGACTACCTTTATTTATTATTACGATAAAGCTAAACTCAAGGTCAAAACGTTAGCGATACCATTCAATGAAAAAACGTTTCTTCAAGATCCAACTAATGTATCGTTACTCGATGCAGCCTAGCACAATATCTGTATTTTGCTCACAGGCGTCAACTGACTTCGGTGTGTGTCTTAATTATCTCCCCGTCGCAACCAAACACCAATGCGCGATGATCTACAGTAGTTAATAAGCGGCTATTGGACGTTATGTTCAGAAATGATATCATTTGTCCATTGGTTTTGTTCCTTTTAAACATCGATAAATGAGAATTTTTGAAAATCCGGAGGTGAGAGCGGACGGAAACTGTAGTTAGTGCTTTCCTGCCAAATCGGTTGTATCGAGAGGATCATCTCTAATACAGCAGCTTTTATTATCTAATACCCGGATATAAATGATATAATGTTAGTTGACCGACTTCATTCCTGCTATAGTCCGACCACAGAGGTATAAGCGATTGCTCGGTTTCTCTGAATTCAATACCATGCATACGTCTTTGTGTTCTAATTCAATGGACAAATTACTTCAGAAGAGAGCTTTATGATTCTAGAAAAAACTTTCTCTTAATGCTAGAAATATAGCCTAGTCGTAGAGCGATGTACATTCTTTTTTGTCGTGCAAATGTTCTAAATACATATAAAGACGGAAAAATACACCCAGATTTGCATCGCCGTTTTTTGGTGGGCACCAAAAAACAAAGAACTAGCCAATCGCAGCCCAGCTCTTCAAAATGTACTGATTTCTTGTTAACCTCGACTTCCTCTCCATTCATCATGTATCGCACGAACACAGGGGCAAAGGCGCGAAACAATCAAACACAATCGCGGAGAAGCGCGATGCCCACGAGCGTCTCAAGAGAGGTCTCACGCGCAAGGAGGTAGGTGACCAGCTAACTATCAGCAAAGAGTCATTACGCGACTGGGTGACAGGATTAAAGCGTTTCAGGGTTCAAAAAAAGAAAGACAATCGGGGGTATGGACGACCAGAGCTTTTCCCGTATTCCAGAGAGTTGGTGACATTTATGAAAAACCTGCGACGGGAGGAACAAGTACATATTTGGTTTTATTCATTTTTGTTTTGCCTCAACTAAATATGGGATCTGTTTTTTAGGTGGTTTCAACGCATTGCATTATTGGTTGGATGCAGGATAACAATCCTCAGTTAGTTAACGCGTACGGTCATCGCTTTGAGTGATCACATGCGCCTCGCCCAACGATTTTCCTCTCGGTAAGATTATCTTTTTGAACTAAAAATATCGTTTTACCTACAACATATGTTTTCTCGACACGGGTTTTCACAACGTGTTCCGTCGTTTGCCAAGATAGCATCGGCAGATCTGGTTAAAATCAAAAGAAACGTTTTAATCAAGTTCTGGGGGAGTACGGCCATTTACCACCCTCTGGTATGATCAATGTTGACGAGACCGCTGTGTACCACGACTCACACCCAACCAAGTTCTGGGCGGAGAAGAAAAAGTCAACAAAGGTTCTAAAACCCAGAAACACTCTTTGTGGCTGACCGCTGTGATCACTGTCAAAGTCAATGACACAAACCTGCCGATTTAGGTTATCCAAAAAGGATTCCCCGGAGGTACGATTGAAACTGAGGAATTACCTATGTATCCAAAAGGACACTTCTATGCAGTCCAGGAGAACGCGTGGATGGATGCAACGGTCTGGTCTCAGTACGTCCGAATTCTGCTCGCGTACGACCATCCGTTGTCATTTTTGACAACTTCGACGCTAACGTGAGCGACGAAGGTAAACGTATTCTTGCCGAAGAAGTGCGCTGCAAAGTGTGTTTTCTGCCCCCAAACGACACGTCCGTGTATCAGCCACTTAATGTGGGAGTGATGGGTCCTCTGAAGACAATTGAGAGCGATGTACGGGCTAGAGCTCGTTAAAGGATGGACAAATGCTCAAAAGAGACATGTCATGGTCGAGCGTACGATCAGGGCTTACAACGACATCACGATCTCCACAATTGCCAAAAGCTTTATGAAAGCCATTAATAAAACAACGGCACCAACAGCTCCACAATAGTAAACAGTTTTGAGAAAGAACTTCTTGAGTTTTCATTATCTCGTATATTATTTTCTGCGCATCAAATTTGCCAACAAAAAGCTGCTGCAATTGGCTGGAAGGTTTGTCTTTCGGACGGAGCAAGATCAGTATGTTGCCGAGGAGACTCCATGGCAATTTGTTGATTATCCAAATAACGCCGTGTGCGTAGCACTTGTGGAGAAGCGTCACATGGGCATTTTCTCGCTCTTGAGTGAACAATGCTTGACTCCACGTGGGAATGACAAACACCTGACCAGCAAATAATACGAATGTCTAGTAGACAAGCACAAACGTTTCTCCGTCACGCGCCTTCAACGTGTCAAGTGACAAATTCGTCATTAACCACTATACTGGCAATGTCTGTTACATGACGAATAACTTTTGCGAGAAAAACAAAGACCACATGCACACAGAGGCAATGGATCTCTAGCGTACCTCAAAGTATGCATTTGTACGTGCTTGCCTTGAAAAAAGTGTCAATGGGGCTGAAAACGCAAGCCAGAAAAATGGGACCCCGGAATCACTCAGTTGTGATGGAAGTCGACGTCGATCGGGCATCATCTTGTCGTCGACGGTAGTGGCGCAATTTAAGGGTCACTTGGGTTTGCTTTTGTATGTACTGAATGCCACGGAATCTCACTTTATTCGCTGTATCAAGGCAAATGACGAGGCAAGTGCGTCCCAATTTGAACAGAAACGATTGTTGGTGCCATTACGCTGCAGTGGTGTCTTGGAAGCCGTCAAGACCTCTCGTAGTGGCTATCCAGTCCGCTATCTTCAGAACGTATTTATCAAAACGTACGGCTGCATTTGCCTCAAGTATCAAGTCTAGAGGGACAAGATCAAAACGAAGTGGCGCGTCGAATGGTAGACAAGCTCAAGGCAATTTTTCGTGTTCAAACGCAAGCCAAACATCCACGTTCCAAGTGGGCAAGACCAAAGTTTTTTGTTGCCTGGAAGCTCATCAGTCGCTCGAAACTGAACAAAGTAATCGAATGTGGGCGTCAACGGTCGTCGCTTTCGTCATGACGAGTTATGCAATGCGGTTGTTCGGAACAAGTACGCAGTGCATTGGAACATGCGCTAACAAAATGGGTCGAATCACGCAAAAGACCTCGACATCGACGAGAAGGGCAGTCGTGGATGGGGATGCGCTTGTGTAAAGTCGGAAATCGAGGTCACGAGGTGGAAAGTATTGACTACTACTTTGAAGGATAACTCACAAGACTGAATGAAAACGTTGTCCGAGAAAGTTAGAGCATCGAGGACGCGCAGTCGCAGCTTACTACTCAAATCGAAGACCAGGAACATGATTTTAACGAGACTGACGAGCCCGAAACATCGGAAAGTGATGACGAGTAGAAAAGAACAAGGAAGAAACCAAGGTAGGATGAAGATGGGAAACAACCGAGGTGTCGAGATCATCAAGGGTTGTCAAGCAGGTCCAACGCAAGATTGGGAACGATAACGAGGATGAAAAGAAAGCGCACCGTCAAGAGCGAGAGGTGAGTCAAGAAGAGCGCGAGTGGGTCTGCAAGGAACGTTCGATACGGGCGATGAGGCGAGCCGCACTTGTTTCCTTTACATCGCTCTTGTCGACGCAGGTGGCACAACGGACACTCCAGGCAGAGGATCCATTGTGCATGACTGTAATGCCAGCGCCCAATGTCGACGACATTGAATGGGACAATATTGGAATCATTACCGGACTCGTGCCTTTGGTACGCTTGTGTCGTCTCTCGTCTCAACGCTGATTGTGTTGTATTGGACTATTCCGACTGCTTTTGTGGCTTGGCTCGCAACTATTGAGTCCCTTCGACGTGCACTGCCCTTTTTCAAGTTTTTGACGAGTATCCGATCCTTCAAGACGGATTAAAGCAAATCACATCGCTGGCCCTGGTTGCGCTCAGTACTTTGGCTTCACTCGTCTTTGATTTCCTTTCGGGACGAGAAGGCCATCCCTCGAAAACGGAAAAACGGGCAGCTTTATTCACCAAGTTAGCCTACTTTCAGTTTCCAGATCTTCTTTGTCACTGCGATTGTTGGGGCAATCTTGGACGGCCTTAAGACGATCTTGGATCAGCCTAAGAAATTGGTCTTCATGCTTAGACGCAGCATGCCTCAGCAATCGACGTTTTTCATCTCGTATGTGATCGTCCAAACGGGCTGGGCTCAGTCCTTGAATTGTTGCGTGTGGCTCCGTTATTTTGGCTACCCTCTTTGCCCATTTGGCATCCAAATACACTCGACGGGAGCGCCCCACGCCGTTGCTTGGGCTTACGTGATATTAACCGGATGCGTTAGATCCAACCCTCTTGCTGATTAAATTCTTGTCTTGCTCGTCACCCTGACGTTTGCTCCTATCGCACCTTTCGTTTACTAGTTCACGTGGTTCTTTTTTTCGTGGCCGAAATTATCTACCGCCGGCAAGAAACCTATGTGTACAAGCCGACGTGCTATGCGCTTGGAGCTTTCTGGCCACGAGTAGCTAAGCTTTGCATCAATGCTCTCGTCGTAGCGCAGCTGACGTTGATTAGAATTCTCTCGCTTAATAAGGCAAAAGTGCCCCCCGTTTTCATAGTAGGGCTCATAGCCATGATAGTGCTATTTAACTATTATGTGCTCACAACTTATCCACGCTTGCCATCTCGCAATTGAATACACGCGAACATGCTCTACTAAAAAAATAGCTTTTCGTCCCAACGCTCTGAATTTGTTTACTGACTACTAGATATCAATAACCACAACATATCAATGGCAACACGCCCTTATTTGAAGCATGTTTTTGCCTGGTTACATTTTTCTCTTCACTCGTTTTTGTGACTGGTCAGAGTTGCGATGGCGCTTTGTGCCACGCACGATCCCAGTCGCTATCGGTCGATTGTCGGAGACGTGGCTTCACGGATGCGTGGCTTGTCACGCTTTGATGCCGTCCATGTGGAAACCATCCTTTTATATAAATGTTGTGCTGGATCTGTAAACCAACCACCGTTTCCATTTATGTCAACAGAGATGAATATGGATAAAGAAGCAGGACTGTACTCACCTGTGTTGTTTCTGAACGAATTCTGGCTGCTCGAAGAACATTTGATACCAATTAACGACACATTGATGGCGTTACCATTGACGATTTCGTTTTACCCACTGCCCATGCACAAATACTCATTGTACACGCAAATGGAGCAGAATTTCCGCAACCAAGAGGGTACGGGCGCGTCTTCTAGACGAGATACAGACAATATGAAAAGCATGTTTATTGAGACAAATCCATATCTCCCGGCAATTACGATGATGGTATCGCTGCTGCACTCGGTCTTTGATTTTTTGGCATTCAAAAATGACGTGAGTTTTTGGGAGAATCCGAAAACACTTGAGGGCTTGTCGCTGCGAACTATCGGGCTAAATACTTTTTTCTACGTTGTGATTTTCTTGTACCTGATGGATAATGATACGTCGTGGCTGATACTTGCTCAGTCGGGTATTGGTCTT
>MIQA02002476.1:0-11776 GCA_001887855.2 Sclerospora graminicola | reverse complement strand
TACCAGGCATGTAAGTCACATCGAGACACTCGACGAACGTGCGAACAAGCTGATTTCACGCGCGTTGACCGGTGACCAGGAAGACGAAGGAGGCACCGTACAGGAGCATAAGCAGAGACCAGAAAGAAAAGGAAGCGAAGAAGAAAGCGCCAGACAAGGCGACGCAGGCGACAGAACGAGTGAAGGGCAAGGAAATGTGCGTAAGTCCTTCCGAAGAACAAAGAAAACTGAAAAGGCGGCGGCGTTGGAGGAACTACGAATGAAAAAAACGAAAAAGTCCAAGGTGAAAAAGCCGCAGACGTTGTCAGAAGTGCCTGAAAGCGAAGGCCAGGGGTCGAAGGAGACAGCAAATGATCCGACAGAGCCGGATGAAGCGATCATGTACGCGCTTGCAGTGATGGGTCCGGGCGGTGACAAGAACAGTAAGATGGCTGCGATCCCGGACCCGAAGAGCTACAACGAAGCACACAAGAGTACGCAAGCGGAGAAGTGGACGTTAGCGGAGCAAGCAGAGATGCGTGCCTTGGAAGAACTGAAAACTTGGAAGTTGATGAAGAGAGTGGACGGAAAGAAACCCCTCCCAACAAAATGGGTCTACAAGACCAAGTTACGTGCGGACGGGACAGTAGAACGTTACAAGGCCCGTCTTGTTGTTCGTGAGTATCGACAGATTTTTGGTGAGGAATATTTTTTTACGTTTTCGACTGTCATGGAGCTGAACAACGTGAAGATTATTCTAATCATGTCGTTGGTGTGGAAGGTTCCCGCCAGACACGGGGATGTGCCCAGTGCATACCCTAAGGGGGGAACCGAAGAGGAGTGTGAAATCCACTTGCAGGTACCCCAAGGAATGGTGATCTCAAGCGAGGTGTTGCGAAAGTTTGACGTAAATTGCACACGAGATCTGGTGTTGAAGTTGGAGAGAAACCTCTATGGTTTAAAACAAGCGGGACGCTTATGGTATGAGCACCTGCGAAAAACTATGGTAGACATGGAGTTTCGACAATGCTTGACGGATACGTGCGTGTTCATGCGTGCAAACGGAGCTGAAATTACGCTTGTGGGTGTTTACGTTGACGACCTGTTGGTTACGGCAACCTGTAAAAGCTTGATTGAGGATTTCTTTCGTGAAATGCAGGTTCTCGAGTTAAAAGATATCAGTACAGTGGAAAAATTTCTTGGGATGAGGATTGAAGGAGATCCTGGAGGTGGTTATCGAATTAATCAGGAACTGACGATCGAGGAGATGTTGATGAAGCACGGGTTAAAAAATTCAAACCCTGTGCGCACGCCCATAACTAGTACGGACGTAGATGGAAATTTGAATGAATTGCTCCCTGAGAGAGCTAATGGGAATGTCCCAAGTGTGAAGAATTTTCAATCGTTGGTGGGCAGCTTGCTGTGGATATCTCGCTGTACCCGACCGGACATATCATTTGCGGTTCATCGTGCCACACGCCGTATGCATGCGCCAACTCTATATGACTACAATGTGGCGAAACGGGTGGCACGGTACTTGCATGGTACGAAGGGACCTAAAGTTGAAATTGACACATGATGACTGTGGAAGTATACCGTTGCGAATTGTGGGATATAGTGACGCAGACTTTGCTGCGGATAAGGATGACCGAAAGAGTGTGAGTGCCAGTGTCACGTTCGTAAATGGAATTATTGCAGGGTGGACATGCAAGAAACAAGGGACAGTGGCACTTTCAACCGCCGAAGCTGAATTTGTAGCGACAGCGATGAGTGGAAAGGATGTGTTAGGTGTCCGAGAGTTGTTTGAAGAGATCGGAGTGCAAACAAAGACGCCAATAATGCTCAAAATTGATAACCAAGCGGCGATTAAGCAGCTGCAAAGTGAATCTAGCGCCGCAAGTACCAAGCACGTGGACGTGAAGTTGAAGTTCTTAAAAGACTATGTGAAGAGAGGAAGTGTGCACCCGGAACATGTTGGAACAAAGGACATGGTGGCTGATTTACTCACGAAAAGTTTGGATGCATCCCGGATGGATGACTTAATAAAACAGATTGGTTTGGGATAATTGGAGTTATGGATGGCGAAGCTCACGATGCGAATGGAACGGTAAACAATATATTTTTGCATTTAGTTTTGGAAGTGCTGAGCCTACCGACAGACTTGGAAGGAGTGTTGAAGTTGACTGCATAGGGATGTGCGTGGTTGAGAACCACCATAGTAACTTTCAAGTGTACAAGACTGACGAAAGGCATAGTTACACGAAAATCAGGTTAAGTCTATTTAGTGTAGATTTTTAACTATTACATAAATAAATCACTTTTACTTTTTACTGAAACTTAAGACGCGCTTACGTGACCTTTCCTGTGGGCCTAAGCAATTAGGCCCCGCAATTACATCACACACGAAAGGAATTACGAACAAGGAGCTTGGTGTGTTACGACTGGTTTCTGTGGTGAAGTGCTCCAGAAGTTAACAGACTAATGATGATGGATGCTCGCACCGGATTGGCCGAAATGTTACCCTAAGCCGGATGCCCAGACCGGCCAGGAATAAGATGTAATTTGGGACTGCCCGGCACCCTGGTAGGCAGTCGGGCGGTGCCTGGCTGGAAACCAAGTCGGCGGGCGAGGATAGTCGGATAAGCGAGCTGAGCAGACGGAAGGACTATGGAGGTTGGACGGCCGAGGCGCGGATGGCGGACGGCCAAGATGGCGGACTGTTCGTAAGGATGGGGTGGAAGGAGCCCGGAAGAGGAGGATTGTTCTAGTGGAAAGAGTATGCACCGGGATCGTATGAAGGGCTGCCAAGGGACTGCTAGCGTCAGCGGCCGAGGGGCGCGGATGGGTGGCTATCCGGCCGAGCCGGTCGGGTACCATGTACCATTCGGACTGGTACCATATGGGTTCAGTGTACCGGCCGGGTTGGTACCATTTGGGGTTGGTGTACCGGCCGGGCTGGTACCATTTGGGGTTGGTGTACCGGCCGTACCGGTACACAGAGTCGGAGTTAGCCGGGTTGCGTGGGTAAGGTACATGACTGGTCAGGCGTGTTATTTGAGGTAGGTTACACAAAGGGAGTATTGGACATAGGATAAATCAGTATACGTTTCGCTTTCTTAGACGCAAGTCGCTTTATTGGTTCACGGCAGAGGGCTAACAAGGTCCCCTCTTGCTGTTATTGGTTTGCCCGGGGAAGGTTAAGTTAACCCACCGGAAGTCCCCTGACCGGGAGTCGCGGCGACTTCGTATACTCACCTCAAGTCGCCCGTGTTTTGAACACGGTATTAAGTATTGGGAAGTGGTGACATTTGGCCTTCTGTGGAATACACATTTGGATTCGCCCTTCATTGTTATTGGTTTAGCTGGCCGATCGATTATTCTCGGTCCAGCCGGCACTATACAAACTTCAAGTGTCTTATTGGTTTAGCTGGCCGATCGACTATTCTCGGCCCAGCCGGCACTATACAAAGTTCAAGTATATTACCCAACGAGCTCCCCGGTGACGATTTCCGCCCAGGAGCTACCCCTAGTCCTACACTTCATCTCCCTATTGGACGAGTTTACACTTTTCGCCCTAGGGTCCATCAAGAGAGCTAACCACCCAGTACTGACGGGTACACAAGGTGAGCTTTTAACATGCAACATTCGAGCAGTCGCGATCAAGCGGATGGAAGCGACCGATCCAGCCGGCCTCAAGCCGGATCGGATCAGGACTCGGATGGACGGAGTACCCCCTCCGGTAGTCAGTCGTCTGGGACCCCCGTGGGTGTTCGCGTCTCAGGAAGATTTTCTGAGAGCGACTACACCACAATGGTGCGCGTGCCCGGATTCGGACCAGGGATATCACCGCGAGTCCTTAGCGGGCGAAAGACCTAAACCTGTCAAATTTGTTGACGATGTTGTGTCGGGTGCATTGGGGGAAGGCATATCGCCCCCAATGCTGCTGAAGATGGAAGGATGCGATGGTCGCCTCGGATTGGGGGAGTTCGAGGTTGACATTAAAGAAGAAGTTACTCCCCTAGAGGCTCCGCCGGGGGCGGATTACGGTACTACCTACGGCAGTGCCGGCCGCTACACGGATGGAGCCGGATCGGACTATGGTGCAAGTCGCCATAGTCCGAAGAAGGATCATGGTTCCGACCATGATCCTAAAGAACGAATGCATATTTTGGATATAAAAGAAAAGATAAAGGAAGAAAAAGCGGAAGTCGGATACGACCGGAGTGGGAAGCCGGCCGGATCGGGACCAAGTCGCGATCTGGCCCCCCTACCCCTAAAGAAACCGGATTGGCAGGAATTGGACTATTCGACTTACAAAGGCAAACCGCGATTCGAAGAGGAAGAAGAGAAGCAGGACGGCCTATCGACGGATATCGACTTGGAGCGTGCTTTCCATCTTCACGAGTTGGGGCAATTCTTGCGGACGGATAAGGTGCTGAAAATAACACGGCCGAAGATCATAGGCGGATTGAAAGGTCCCGTCTCTCCCCCAACTCTCTCAGACGGCCACGTGTCCCTTATTAGAGGACTATTCGACCAACTCAAACAAGCCGGCATTAACACCGGCGTGTTTGATCCGAACGAGTTGTTTGATCTGAAGATGGACAAGTTGAAGGAGGCGTCCAGCGCCCTGCACGACCACTTGGTACCGCTAGTGGGTTGCTCGCCGCCGTCGAAAAAGATGACGGCTACGACTGGAGTGGCGCCGTCCACGCCGCCGGCGACAAGCAAACCGGCCGGTATACACTCAGGCTCTTCGCAGTACGAGTCTGCCCCTTCGGAAGCGGACTCATCTGATTCATCGGTGGGTATCACTCGCATGACGCTTGGCCCAAGGGGAGCAGCGCGTGTGGCGACAGCCATGAGACTTGGAGGACGTGAGGATCCGGGTACGCCCGAGCGGAAGAGCGCCGGCCAGTACAGCGTACAGGCCTGGCGGACAGCGACGGCGGATCCAGAACCGAAAGAGGAAGACGAAGACGCGGATGGACGGGTTAAGAAGGAATGCCAATCTGGCAGCCCAGCTGCCCCTCAAGCCGCCCCTCAAGCCGCCCCTCAAGTCGCTACTCAGGTGCCGGATCACCTGCAGAACATGTTTTCGGCGATGATGGAGCGATACTTGGAAGAGCAACGTCGGCTGAGCGCCAGCCGCGGCAGTCCGAAGTCACCGGACCAGCCCGCTCGTCGTGGGACGCAGGTGTCCGAACCAGTCCAGTACTATGCGAGGGAGCCGAGTGATGAAGATATGGAGTCGGTGCAGTCCAAGCAAAGTGAACCCCATGCCGCCCCGCCGAGGCGTCAGACAGGTCGCCGGACCGGACGTCGGCCAACGAATAGGAAGCTGTCTCTCAGCGACGTGGATATGGAATCCGTCAGGTCGGCCAAGTACCATTACGATCCGGATGACCTGGATCTGGGGATGTCCCGCCAAGCCCATATGGCTTCGGCCCAAGCGTTTGACGCGGATTCAGGAGCGATCACGAGGGTGCGAATGTCGGCCACGTCCGAGCTGAAAGACTTCACCGGACGCGACGCGGACGTGGACCAGGCCCGAGGATGGTTGAGCAAGACGAAGTCGGCATTTCTCAGAGACCGGACGTCGGACTATGAGAAATGCCTGATCTTCGGGGATTTGATGAAGGGCCCAGCGAAACACTGGATCCAACAGCTCAGCCGGGAAACTCGAGGAAATTAGAGGGGATTGGCCGGTGCGTTCGAGGAGCAATACTGCGGAGCTGGAATGTCAGCGGCGCGACAATATTTCCACTCCAAGAAGCGACCGGATGAGACCCCCCTGGAGTATCTCCATCGTTTGAATGTCGCTGGCATGAGAGCTGGTATTCCCGTTAAAGAAGATACCAGCCGGCCGGAAGCTGCCCGCGAACACGTGGAACTGTTCATCAGCACGTTGGACGATCGGGAGCTGGCAAACCAGCTGGCGTTAATGCGGGTGAAGAATACGACGGAGCTGGAAGTGACGTTGCGCACGTACCTAAGGGCGAAGAAGCAAGGCCCCAAGGCAGCAGTAGGAACCGGCCGTTTCAAGTCCCGATTTAACGCGGATCAAGGAGGCCGGCCGTCATCTACCAGGACGGCCCGAGCCGTCCGCATGGTTGCCCGAGAGTCAGACGCGACTAGCTCGGAAGAGGAATATCAGCGATCTGGGGGCGAGTCTGAGGAGGAACAGTATCGGTACCTTTTCTCGGCAGAAGCCAGTCGGCCGTCCAGGCTACCAGCTGATTCTGGTCAGTCGAAGAGTTTTCCGGCTCGAGCTGACCAGGATTACCCTAAGCGCAAGTGTACCCACTGTGGGTCCATCAAGCATGACGACCGGAGCTGCTGGAAGCGGCTGACGTGCAAGAAGTGCGAGAGGAAGGGACACCCGGCGGAACACTGCCTGTTCACGTGTAAGGCTTGCGGGGAGGTGCATGAGGCGGGACTGTGCCCAATGGAAGAATTTTACAACCTGTTGAAGAAGTGGTACGTCCCGACCAAGCATTCTGGAATGTTGCCGCCCGGGGTGGAAAAGATGTTAAACTAGATCGCTCGCCAGGTTGGAATCTGGTTCGAGCCGAGCGGTCTAGTGTTAGTATCTATGCATATGTCGGTAAAGAGGATAATCAAGAGGCAAAGCAAAGGATAACCGACAATACATGTAAGTTTGACGATTACGTCACCCGGTCCCCGGCCGGTACGGCTGACCCCTTCCTGGTGAGCAGTATACGGACGGATGAGTATTCCCGGTCTGAAGTGCGAATGGAATTGAACTTGTTACCTGGCGAGTCGCGAGGTTATTGGAAGTATCACTCGCCGGATAAATGGTTCAAGCAGGCCAAGGCGGATGGAAAATCAATAACCAGAAGGCTACCATGTTGTTCGATTCTGGCGCAGAAGTGTCTATCGTAGACACCACCTTTGCTCGTAAGGTGGGGTGTGAGATAGACGAGACGAAGCGGCAGGAATGTATAGGCATTGGAGAAAGTTCGTACATGACCCAAGGAAGGACAAGAGTCCAGATTACGTTAGCTGGGTCGTTGGTATATTACTTTACCGCCTGGGTAGGCAAGTTGCCGGGCAGGATGCAATTTTGGGCATGGATTTTATGGTCCCGGCCGGTATACGGCTGGACTTATCGCATGGAACATTGACGTTGCCGGGCGAGGTACAGATCCAGCTGGCCGGCCGGCGGCCCTTATATGGCGCCTATGTCCAGTTCCTCAAGCTAGGTCAGTTTGTAACGGTGCCTGTGGGAAAGGCGGTGGAAGTAATGTTACGGCCGCGCGACCGGCGGAGTAAGTTATGGCTGACAAGGGGCGAGTGCTGGGTACCATCTGTGGTTAAAGGGAGTGGTCACCTCATCTTCATAAGCGTGACCAACATCTCTGAAAAACCCCTCACCTTGCATGAAGATGTGATTCTTGGGATGTGGCTGGCCGAGGATAAAGTGCCCCGCCGGCCGGGCTATGTCACTGTTGGCTCAAGACGCTATATCGAGTGGCAAAACCTGGCTTTTCAGGCAACCACCGATCTGGTCAGCGAAGAGGAAGAGTTAGAAGAGGACCAGACTCCGATGGTGGATAAGCCTGAGTACCGGACCCCTTCTAAAATATTGACGCGGAACCGGCCGTCGCCGGATCCGGCTGAATGTATTGACCGAAGCTACGCCCCGATCGCGGAACTGGTTTTGCCCACTCGGAGGGAGACGGACGAACGACAGAGTCGGGAGAAAGGACCGAGCAGAGTTGCATATACGGTCAGCCCCGATGACGGTTGTGACGACCGAAGTGAATGCGGATCGGCCCAGCCGGCCGAGCAGAATTCGGAAATAGCCGAATGCGGATCGGCCCAGCCGGCCGAGCAGAATTCGGAAGTGGCCGAAGCGGATCAAGTCTGCATTCATGAAGGGGGCGAACTATATGTTGAAGGCATGGAAGAGCAGATGGCGGTGCTACCTGAGGTGACCCCCTGCCCCCCAGCGGTCACTATCGACGATCTACAAGTGGGAGACCCGGATGTGAACACCCCGGAGGAGATCGGCAGATTGAAGGATATTATATGGAAAAGACGACATCTGTTGATCGGACCAGGGAACGCACTTCCTCCGGCTGCCCATGGGGCGGTTTGTGATATCGATGTGGGAGGTGCCAAGCCGGTGGCACAGAGATGCCGAAGAGTCGCCCCCCAGTATCGGGAAAAGCTTTCAGAGCTTATCAAGGGTCTGCTGGCCACCAAGATAATTCAGCCGTCCACCTCGCCATGGGCTTCGCCCATTGTAATTATTATTAAGAAGAATGGGGTGGATATAAGGTTGTGCATCGATTACCGGTTGGTGAACCGGCTGACTAAGCTGATGATTTATCCGATGCCGCTGATAAACGACCTGCTGGAGGACTTGGATAAAGTTTTGTGGTATTGCTCATTGGACATGGCCAGTGGATTCTGGGTGGTCTCTATGACCGATCGTGCACGGGAGATCTCTGCATTTGTGACGCTTTTCGGGTTGTTCGAGTGGAACCGGATGCCGTTCGGTCTGAAGAATGCTCCGCAGATTTATCAACGGCTGATAGATAACGCGCTGTATGGACACTTCAAGATCGAGGCGGATCAAGATCCGGCTCTGGTCGGGGATGTGTTTGCCGAAGGTGACCCGGACCCCGACCCAAAACCTTCAGTTTTGGGGCGGCGGTCTTACATTGATGACATTCTCGTTACGGCAACTACCTGGGATTTATTGTGTGACAAAGTGGAGAAACTGATGGTTACGTGTGAAAAGTGGAATCTTTCGATTAGTGTGGTTAAGAGTTTCTGGGGAAAGACTAAGGTAACCTATCTGGGTCATCAAGTGTCGATTGCCGGATTGGAGGCTAACCCGAAGGATTTGGAGTCTTTGAGTAATCTGCCTTTCCCGCGATCCCTAAAGGCTATGCAATCCTTTTTGGGCAGCCTGAATTATTACAGTCGGTTCATCGAGGATTTTGCAGTCTATGCGGCGGTCTTGTATGAGTTGCGGGAGGTGGATTACCATAAGTTGAGAGAGCAGGATAGGCAAGCGGAGATGCAGGCCGGGCCGGCAATTTCAGCCAATGAGGAAGCTCCCTTCTCGGTTATTTCAGCCAATGGGGAAGCGCCCTCCTCAGGTATTTCGGCCAATGAGGAAGCGCCCTTTTCGGGTAGTTCAGCCAATGGGGAAACGCCCTTGTCTGCCCAGACAAGCGACCGGCCGCCGGACCCCGGCGCGGCCGGCCCGGACGACCATATGACCCGAGCGATGGTGGCTTTTGGCATGCTAAAGGCGAAGATGGCGACCACACCGGTCTTGAAACATTTCGATGTTAATAAGACTCCGGTGGTCATCATCTACGCTAACAAGTGGGCCGTCTCGGCCGCTCTCGTGCAAGATCATGATGGAGTGTACTGTCCCGTGACCTTCACCAGCCGGACCTTGAAAGTTAATGAAGTTAATTATGGGTTGGTGGATAAGGAAGTTCTGGCTCTATTACGGATCTTGGATGTGTGTTATACTATGCTGGTGTCTCGGCCTATCAAAGTACTATCTAGACGGTCGACCCTATCGTGGCTCCTGACGGCGAATGGAATTGACGGCCGGCTGGGCAGATGGGCGGCTCTGTTGTCTCAGTGGTCCCTCGAAGTTATTAAGTGTACTAAAGGGGAAGAGGAAATACTGGGCACACTGGCTGCCAGCATTACCCCCAGGGCAGAAGTGGAGGAAGCCCTGATAGCGATCGCACCTCGGAAGCAGCCTCGACAAACTATCGTGTTGCCGCCGCCAACCGTGGGACCCACGGAGGAACTAATGGTTTTGAGTTTCGATGGGTCGGCGAGTGTAAAGAAAGGGGTCGGAGCCTATAGTGCCATTTTGTGGAAGTTGCCCGAATGGAAGGCGATCGCGGCCGCCTCGGATTTCACGCCTGGCATCACGGTGAACGAAGCGGAGTATAGAGGACTGCTGCTTTCTCTGGATCTGTTGGCTGGCCGGACACAGGGGCGGATCATCATATGCGGTGATTCCAACCTAGTGATCCGACAAATCACCGGAGAGATAGATTGCAAGGCGCCGCGGCTGAGACTGCTAAATGATCGAGTTATGTCCGCCCTGCGGAGATGGCCGGAACACGAATTACTGCACGTCAAACGAGACTGGAATAAGAGCGCGGATCACTTGGCTACGCTGGCCATGCGCGACAACGTGGGGGTAACGGTTTCCGATCCGGCTCTGTTATCAGACCTGACGGAGATCAACCGGTTGCCCGAGATCATCCGTCCAGCCAACATGGAGGAGACAATCCGGGTGAACGACGTTACCCGATCGCAGAAGCGTCGTTCTTCGGCCGATGGCCCATTATCCCCAGAAACAATGACCGAGGGGATAGTTCAACAGTTGCGAGCAGAGCGGATTCTCCAAGCGCAGAACGAGGGAGCGTGGATAGTGGATCTCAAGGCGTACCTTAACGGAGAAGTGAATAAACTGACCGCCGAACAAGCTAAGGAATGTTTCAAGTTGGCCCCGGATTACGAAGTGGACGAAAACGGGCTACTGTTCTTCTACCGAGACGCCGACCAGCCGGAGATCGAGAGAGATAGATCAGCTCGGCTAGTCATACCCGCTACTCTACAGCCGGATTTTCTCCATCACTACCATGTGAGCTTGGAGGGGGGACATCAGGGCATCGGCCGGACATATCACAAGATTAAGACACATTTCCACTGGCGAGGGCTTTACCGTAGTGTTCAGGCCTACGTGGGGAGCTGTCCAGATTGCGAAACCGGGAAAGGCCGGCCGACCATTAGAGGGCGATCGCCTGGGAACATACAGGCCACCTATCCTTTTCAAGTCATTGCAATGGACCATATCCCGTCCTTACCCAAATCTCGAAATGGGTACACAGACCTGCTGATCTGGACGGATTTGTTTACCGGGCTGGTCATAGCCAAGGCCAGCTCCACCCGTACCGCCCAACAGGTTGCGCAAAGCTACGAGGAATGTGTGTTCAGGCGTTTCGGGGCGAGCGAGGTCATCCGGCACGATAGGAATCCCGGATTTATGGCAGACGTATTCCGAGCTTTCAATAAGATCTTAGGACAGAAACAGAGCGCCACTATGGCTTACCGCCCGCAGGCGAATGGAAAGGCCGAAAGGATGGTTCAGACTCTTACCTGGGCCCTCAAGATGTATGTGGTGGAGGCGGATCAATGCGACTGGGATGAATATGCCGAGAGACTGGTTTTCGCTCTCAACTCGTCGTACGATCGGGTAAGGGGCGACACCCCTTTTTATTTGGCTTACGGATGGGATCCCCGATCCACTTTGGAAGCCGCCATACCAATAGGGTGCACCTGAAGCCGGGACCGAGACGCCCGCCGCTGGAGGATGGGAGTGCAACGCCACTACTCACTGGCAAAGAAACAAGTAAACGAACGTCTCCGACAAGAAATCAAGGATCACGCCGACCAAAACAACGACCGCGCCGGGGAACACGGCATTGAGCCCGGCTCCCGGGTATGGCTGTATCTCGATCGGGTCAAGGAGGGCTATGCACGGAAGCTGGCGCATATGTGGCATGGCCCCTTCCGAGTGGCAGAACTGGTCGGGGATCATGCAGTTAAGCTGGTCACGGCCGGCACGGAATACAGCGTTTTCCCGATAGTACATGTTTCCAAGTTGAAGTTGGTTAAGCATTTTCCGGACCGCCCGAATATACGCCTTACGGGGGAAAGCGACCGGTTGGACTTCGATGAGGCTCTGCTGCCGGAGGACAGTTGGGACAAGCCGCTAGAT
>MIQA02002474.1:0-13018 GCA_001887855.2 Sclerospora graminicola | reverse complement strand
CTCCCCTTCTTCCGAATCTGCAACGCCGAGTCTCCAATGTCTCGACAGGTTATGAGCCCAACGTTAGGGAGATCTATGCAAGACTTTCCAAGGCTGAACGGCCCCAACTTCGCTGTGTGGAATGCGCGCGTGCGCGCTGCTCTCGACGGTCAAGGCCGGCTAGGCTTCATCGACCAAGAGGACTACGATGGGACCAGCGACTCGGACTTGGACTCCGAAAGTGATACGCCCACCCTGCCCAAATCCCCTGACGTGCGCGTGGCTCACCGCCGCCGCGAGGCCGCTGCTAATGCCGATGCCACCTCCGAGGCATCGTCCAATTCGCCCTCTGATGGCGATGCTGTCGTGCCCCAAACACCAGCAGACGACGCTGTTTCCTCCGAGCCGCCGTCTGCTAGTTCATCCGAGGAGGAGGCGAAGGCTGACGAAACTTCCCCCGCCCGCCCGACCAAGAAGACGCCTGTGTCTGAGTCGAACCTCCCCGTGATTTGTTCGCTTGCAGAAACGAAGCGCGAAGCTGAAAGACGCCGGATTAAACTCCGAGCGCATATGAAGGCAACGCAGGCGAAGCTACGTGCTCGCCGCGCCCGAAAGACGCGTAAGAGGCGCAAGCCCAGCGCACATCGCTGTCGCCGCATGGAGCGGAAGACGAGGTCGTTTCTGATCGCTATGATCGATGATTCGCATGTGCTACTCGTGGAAGGCTGTAAGTCAGCGTATGCGATCTACCAGACGCTACGTGACCGCTACGAAGGCTCCACGGCACACGGTGATCCGTACTACATCAATCACTATTTGATGACAATAAAGTACGATGAGGGCACCGACTTGATGGGATTTTTCCTCGAGTTTGAGCGGGCGCTCAAGTCAGCCGCCGAAGCTACTGGCATCGTGATGACAGACGAGCAAAAATCGCTCTATCTGTATCATGCCATGCCTTCCTCGTGGAAGCTCGACCTATCTATCTGGAAGGGCAGCAAAAAGTTTATCTCCTACACTGACCTAAAAACGAATATCGAACGGAAGGTGTTGGACGACTTTGCCAAGCGCAAGTACGTCATCGAGAAGGGTACGCCTGAAACACCGGTGACGTCAAGCGAGATGGCACTTCGCGTGGTCCAAAATCACCCCGATGGGACGGACGATCCGTCACGCATGTCACGAGGTTGCGCCTATTGTCAACGCTCCAATCATGCGATCCGTGACTGCCGTGTGCTACAAAGGGATCTTCGTATGGGGTCCGTTACAGAAGGCACTGTCCTCCCAGCAAACTTTGCAGTCATCGAGCGCCAGCCGTGTCGAGACAGTGCCCAACATCGTTGTGATGAGCGGCCTTCGGCAAAGAAACCCCGTCAATCGAGGGATAACAGTCGAAACCAGTTCAATCAGCGACCAACCAGCACGTCCCGCCCAGACTCGTCGTGGAAGACTCTTGACGTGTTCGATCGATTTGGAAACCCAGTTGATCTCAATGAGCTTCAACGCAAGTTTCAATATCGAACTCGCGAGTCTGGACTCATTGCCTATACGGCTGACACGACAGCGATTGGCCTATCCGCCACCAGCGCATCCTACGTGGACGGTGGACTCTGGCTGCACTCGTCATGCCGCATATCAAGATGCCTGGTTCCGGGAAATTCATCCCCTAACGGGCACCATCACAGTGGGCGGCAAGAAGCAACTGCCGATAGGAGGCATTGGTGATGTGGAACTTCGGGTCGAGGACTCAAAGGGATTGACACGCACGCTCGTGCTCCCTGACGTACTTTACGTCCCCGCCATGAAGTTCAACCTGCTCTCTATCGTGCAGATGCTGAAAGCCGACTTCCGTGTTGCATTTAACGGTCCATCCAAGTGCACGTTCTTCTTCAGCAAAAGCTTCAAGCTACACGCCAAGCTTGCTAACACGATGGACTTATTCCAACTACGCGCTACGCTACCTGACAAGACGCCACCACAGGCGCAACAGACACTAGTCACTGCGGAAGCTACTAAGCCCGCCAATGCACTCGTAGCCCCAACAGGTATGGACCCTACTGTACTCTTATGGCACAAACGTCTTGGTCATCCTAATTTTCGTATGATGCAGACCATGTCTAGGACCCACGCGGCTCCAGCTTTGGCTTTTACCCAAGCTTCATCGATACAGCAGTACTTCTGCCCATCTTGCATTTTTGCTAAAGCCCATCGGGCTCCGTTTAATAATAAACATATTGAACGTGCTAAAGCCCCTCTTGAAAAAGTTCATTCTGACATTAATGGTCCACTGCCCTATCCTAGCCTTAGTGGTGCTCATTACTTTATCACTTTTATTGATGACTACAGCCGTTTTATGGTTCTGTTTGTCGTAAGACGAAAGTCAGAACTCTATGAGTGCTATGAGCAGTTCCGCAAGGCAGCGAAGAATCGATTCAACACAGAAATCGGTCTTCTAGAGACACAGTTGAACCAATATGATCCAGAAGTGACAAGGCTGCAATCTGATAATGGCAAGGAGTATGAAAAGCTTGGCCGAATCATCTTTGATCGTTATGGCACGCATGCGCAGTTCACTAATGCGTATACTCCGCAGCAGAACGGTGTCGCCGAACGGCGGATGCGCACAATCCTTGAACGGGTTCGAGCTCTTATCATTGATGGAGACTTACCACGTCAACTATGGGGAGAGTGTTGCCAATACGTCACTCACTTACTTAACATCACCACTAGCCGTGTGCTCCCCAAGGGTGCGACGCCTTATGAACTTTGGCACGGTCGCAAACCAGACATGCACTACCTAAAGGTTTTTGGATGTGCTGCGTTCGCCCTAACGCCTGAACCACAACGAAATAAACTCGAATCTAGAGCCAAGTTGTGTATGTTCGTTGGTTTACCCAAAAACAAAAAAGGCTATCGCCTCTTGAGCACCACGAAGAACCGTATCATTTACAGCCGTGATGTTACATTCCGTGAGGACACGTTTCCAAAATTGACGTTTCTAGAAAGTGCCACGCCTGATCCAATGAGTACAGCCCTACCACTACAACGTGAACTCCTTCCACCACTTGGTGTAATGCTCCAACGCAATCAGACCTCTCTTTTAGTCACCCACCCGGATGGGCAAGAAGGTCCTCCGCCTAAAAAGGCTAAACCAATACTAAAGCTATATTGCTTAATGATTCTCGAGATCTTGAGGCGGAGAACCTTGCTAATGAACAGACTATCTCCCTTCTAGCTACCCGCTATGACCCCGATCCTAAGACCTTTCGAGAAGCCATGAGCTCTCCTCAGGCATCTGACTGGCTTGCTGCTGCCCGATCTGAATTTGATTCTCTGCGCAGCAACAATACATGGACTGTAGTTTCCAGGCCTACCAACCGGAAGGTGTTGCAATGTCGGTGGGTTTTTGTACGCAAACGCGATAGTAATGGGTGCATTCTGCGCTATAAAGCTCGCCTCGTAATCAAAGGCTTCCAGCAAAAATACGGCATTGACTACACTGAGATATTTTCTCCAGTGGTCCGCATGGAAGTCCTGCGACTCTTGCTCACGATAGCAGCAGTCCTCGACTATGAGGTGGAACAAATGCAAAACGGCGTTCTTGCACGGATCCCTAGATGAAGAAATCTACATGGACCAGCCTGATGGTTTCCGATCGGAAGATCAACCTGATCATGTGTGCAGACTTGACAAGAGCCTATATGGCCTAAAGCAAGCACCTCGTATTTGGTATCAAACATTTGCCACTTACCTTGAAAACCTGGGCTTCCATCGTCTCATCAAAGACCGTTGTGTGTTCTACAAGCTTATGTTCAACGCACCCTGCTATATTGCGGTTTACGTGGATGACTTACTGATAATCTCACCGTCCAAACAAGTCGTTGCTCGGGTCAAATCGGCCCTGAGCTCTGAGTTCCACATGGCCGATTTAGGGGGAGTAACGTACCTCCTTGGTTGGACTATTGAACGCAACAGGACTAATTGCTCAATGTTCATCCACCAAACAGGCTATGCCATTAAGGTACTGGAAAGATTTTCAATGTTAAAATCGTATCCGAAGTCAATCCCCATTGCTCAAAGCCTAAGTTCAAAGGACTGTCCTGTAAAAGAAGAAGAAAAAGCAATAATGACCGCAAAGCCCTACAGAGAGGCTGTCGGTAGCTTTATGTATCTCATGACAGGCACTAGGCCAGACCTTGCATACTTCATTCGGGAAGTTAGCCAATTCCTATCTAATCCAGGAAAGGCACACTGGAATGCGGTTAAGCATGGCCTGCATTACCTTAATGGAACTCGCGACTATGGTATCACCCTGGGAGGAAAAGAAAATCTAGAACTCCTTCAGTCAGATGAATACCTGATGGCATACACGGACTCAGACTATGCTCAATGCAAAGACACCCGCCGATGCATTGGTGGCTATGTCACTATGTTCTGTAACAGTCCAATAAGCTGGGTCTCACGGAGACACCATACAGTGGTGCTATCAACAACAGAGGCAGAATACATTGCTTTATGCCATTGCATGCAAGAATTGATCTTCCTGAAGCTACTGCTTAAGG
Organism: Sclerospora graminicola; assembly: GCA_001887855.2. Lineage (NCBI taxonomy): Eukaryota > Oomycota > Peronosporomycetes > Peronosporales > Peronosporaceae > Sclerospora > Sclerospora graminicola. The sequence goes on along the minus strand of MIQA02002474.1, from coordinate 8,477 downwards.
AGCTCGAGGGCTCCAGTACAAAGCCAACACTTATTCTCGAAGACAATCAAAGCTGCATTAAAATTTGCAACAACCCAGAATTGCATGGGAGGAGCAAACACATTGATATTCGCTACTTCTTCGTTCAAGAGAAAGTAGAGCGAAAAGACTTCACTATAAATTACTGTAATACCAAAGAAATGCGTGCAGATATTTACTAAACCATTAGCAAAGGAGAATTTCCATCGATGTCGAAATGGTATCAAAGTAACCAAACAAGTTTAAAAAAAAACAAAAAACAAATAGACAATACGTGTGCTAGGAAAATTTATTCAGGGTTTCAAAACCTAGCGGAAAACAACTCTGTCATGCGCGACGCCTTCGTGTCTAATTGCTTACGAGGCGCACGGCCTCCAGTTGAACGTTTAGCGTTTTGCTTCGTTCTAGCCATGTTTCAGATATTTCTGTTAATTATTGCAAAAATAACATTAAAAATGTTATTAGTCATTCACTATAATAACGTGAAACTGCCAAATTAAAAATAAAATAATGTATAGGTTACCAGACAGACACGATAATTTTGAACAGTGTTTGATGGTGAACGCTGTTTTAATTTAATCCAGTGGATTGGTAGAAAACAGCGTATGCAAACAGAAAAATCCAGGATTTTACCAGACGGACCCTTAATATCCGACGGTGCTTCCATTTCTTGCAAAATCTAATAGCAGCTTGGTTATCGCTTTACCCCAAGTTCAACCAGTCGTCCCGTGTAGATATTCGTTGCTCCCCAGGTTGTGAGACCCGATGCCACCTCGGCTTCAATGGAGTTTAACTTGACACAATCTGGTGACTCGCCTAAGGACGTGAGTAAGCGTGTGAGAGGGTATCCTTCGGGCAAGAAGAAAGACGAGGACCGTGCTTCCTTTCTGGTTGCGCAAAACTGTCGATTCGTGACTAAATCATCGTGGTGATGTCTATTCCACGCACGGAACTGGACTCTTTCCAGTTTTTTGTCGAGTTGTTTCGTTTGCGGCGATGATCGCCCTACTTCATCCGCATAGCTCCCCATTTTCGTTCAGCGGTTTCATGTAGTAATGACTTCATTACGTGTCGGAGTGATTAATTTCGCGGCCTCAAGATATTGTTCAACCCAATTTTCAAACTCGTCGTTGGTAATTAGTGTTTCACCTCTCCCTTGGTGTCCCTATCACTAGCTTCAAAAATCTCCTTTTTGTGAAGTCTTAACGATTGCAGCACAAGTTGGACTAGCTGTTTCGGTCAGTATACTTGGGAATCGAAACTATTTATTAGAAAAAGTCCATGGCCGTATTCATTCTTGTCCGAAGGATACGCTTACTCACGACCTTAAGCGAGTCACCAGATTGTGTCATGTTAAACTCCATTGAAGCCGAGGCGGCATCGGTCAGAGTTACGAGAGCCTAATGACTGAGGACTTGGGGGGAATGAAGTTTGATGATGGCGACGGTTCATCCTTCTATAAGAACTGCCACTACAAGTACCGGTATTAACCACAATGACGTCGTGCAGCAGTAGCTCTCCAGTGGCGAGAATTCCAAGCGTTGCATGCCAGCGGACCCAGACAAACTCTTTAGCGAGGAGGATGACAATAGATACCAAGAAGGTATCTATTGTCATCCTCTCCTGAAAAGGACAAGGAAATGAAAGATTTGTTTGGGTCCGATTATGACTCGGAAGAGGAAGAGTTTAAAGCTTGAACGTAGCACGAAGCTACGCCAATGATCATTATCTCTCAAGGATAACTGCTGTATGGTAATACAACTACTCAGAGGTGTAAAGGAATCGCTGGCTCGGGATGGAAGACGCAGTACTGAAGATCTGCTTGGTGATGACAGGAGTAATGGGTCTGGCGATGGGGACAGTGGCTATTCGGACAACATGTGGCTCCCCTAAATCCCCAGAAGCTACCAGGACAGACAAGTATTTCTTCAGTAAGATGCCATGCAGCCAGAACCGTATACGAAAGAAAGTATTCGAGCCGAAATGGACAATCCCTCGGACGAGACGCTGTATCGAAACTACGTCCGTTGGTGATACAAACGGAATCCAACTACCGGTCGCGTCCTCCCAGATGAGAAAGCAAAGCTTCCATTGAGAAAATCGAACGCCAAAGTGGTGCAGTGGGAGGATTGGACGTTCTCCATGTTTTAGGCAAAGAAGCTTTGACGCAGTCTCGTCAGAACTTGCCAATTCGTTTCTAATCGTAAACGAGATGGCAAGTGAAAGTCTCAACTTTCAAGATAGTGACGAGGTCGTGCCAGGAGAAGAAAGTGTCCTTGAGTGTTAAGCATGTCTGAAGGAAAAGTTCACGATCAGCCCATGGCAATGGCCAGTTAATCTCACCGAAGTCTAACCATGTCCATGCGAGCCAAGCACAACAAGAGCGTACAGAAAATGAAGGAGTAGCCTAACATTCCTCTAAATACACCCTTTCCAGTCTTAATTTGTTCTCTGCCGAACTAGGACTGGAAAAGGTGTACATCATGAAATTGGATGGCCAGCAAGAGCAGCATGTAAAGACTACAAAGGAGAAGCTAAGGTTACAGAACCGGAAAACGGCACGTCAGGGGTTCGGGTACGGTCGGGGGCGGCTTTGATGAGTATCGTAGCAGCCAGCGCAAGCGTGAGCTTGAGCGTGAACGCGACGAAAGAAAAGATCCGGTAGTGAAAACAACACGGCTTTAGATGAAGGCGAAGAGGAGGAAGAAATGGTGAATCGGAGCCACACGAAGCGACGCTCAGTGGACGACGAAGACTCGGAATAAGCAAGCACGTGGTAATGTTTCCAATATATATTGCGGCTCTAGAGCTCTTCTAGTCAGTTTTTTTGGCCCGATATTGTAATATACTTTTTGACTGTAATTCTTACAGCGCGATAGAATAGTTGCGGTCTGTTAGAGGCCGACGATAAAGTAGTGTGTAATCAATCCAAAGTGGGAGTGTGAAGAGAAAGAGGCTTCAAAACGCAACGACATCTATTTGAATTAAAGTTCTAGATGACTACGCAACTCACACCCGCAATGGGCTCGATACGCGCACAGACGACAGCGCATCAATAGAAGAGCCGACGCACTGGTACTCCGTTGAGAAGAAGCGGTGGGAGAGTGTTCGGTCGCGCGTTGTGCACTCTTGAGTCAGTGAGATAAGCCGTCACGGCAAGGTATCGCTCAACATTATTTACCACCGGAAGCGCCTGCTGCGCGGCATTCTGCAAGAATGCATCATTCTGTAGAGAAATGAGCGTCGCAATAATGGCGCCGTACTGCGGCACGTTATTTGGCGCCAGCATTATCTGCCCAGAGCGGCCTTCTGCCAGAGGCTGGAGTCGATACACGAAATCGTCTACAAATGATCTGGCCGTGATATGTGGTGGTCGAGTTCGCAGCCATGGAGGCGCTTGAGCCGGGTTCAAGCCGTTCGCCACAGCCACGAACGCGTTCACGTTGTCCATTTGCCAATCGAACAGGAAAGCCGGATTATCGTCGTCGATCTGGATTGACGGCAAATATTCATCAAGCTACCACAACGCAAGCATCATCAATCTTGTGAGCCTGGTGCTGTAGTTCACAGCATATCATACACATCACTCACCAATGGGATTGCCGCGCGGAAGGAAAAGACGTCGCGCAGCCTCTCGTCGAACAAGTCAGCCGAGATTAGCGCGCGCGAAGGATCGGACTTCATTTGCTTACCACCCGTTTGCAATGCGACGTCGTCTGCATCCCTTGCTCATACCCGTTCTTGTCGCTTTTTCCTGTCGCAGAAGACTGACGTGAATTGAAGTGCGGATTTCCGAACATTCTCACATGATGTGTACCACATCATGAAGGCTGAAAGTGTATCTTCCGTCGCCCATAATCACTTCCGATACTCAGATAAGATATTAAAGAGCTCTGAGATTAAGTGGCGCGCAGTGTCAGGGGAGTCCGACAGAGCGCCAGAGGCGTTCTTTAAAGGAGCAAATTCATCTTCCCGTGCTACCCCAAGCACCTTCATCGTCTTGGAGAGCGGGAAGACATCAAAGATGAAAGTCTCCAGCTTTATGCCTGAGTTGCTCATTGGGACAATCGTTGCCATGCCTTCTTCATTCACATATGGGATTTTCTTCTTTGCAACGTGATATTTAGCGTCGCTCTGATTGCAGCAGCGCTGTAGGAAGTCTAGACGAAAGACGTGGTTCAAATGCTGGCAGCGCCAAAGCGAAGCTTCCCGGTTAAGGGATCCACGAGTTCCGAAGCTGCACGATCAAGCTCAGAGTACTCAATCACGCAGTACGCGCCGTTACGTTTGGCTACCACACCCACGCTTTCATCAGGACGAGATTTCCGCACGACTTTGTTTGCACAGTCAGCATTCTGGTCGATGCAGTAGCCAATGAAAACAGGATCAACGACCTTGCAAAGGACATTGTCAACCGAGAAAACGTGCAAATACTGCACATTGTGCTTTATCAATAAATCTAGCATCCCACTGTGTTTCAAAGCTGGATAAATACCACCATTACCGTCTGATGCTCTTGCCAGTTGACTCGCCGACTCAAGAATGAATTTGCCGTCTTCAGTAAAGCAGGGAAGTGTTCCCTGACAAAAGAAAATGAACTTGATCACCAGAAAGACTGAAAAAATGATTCGCTCGAATAAACGACACGGTCGCTCCGTGATTCAATCTTGCTTGTCATGATGAGCAACGGGATTTCGGGCGCTTCAACCAAGTTGAAACGAGCGTGAGCTAGCTCCTGCACCTTCGACAATCGTAGCGTAAAGATCTCAAACAGTGACGTGTGGGACGGAAGACCAATATCATATATGCTGCAAAATTCAGCCTTCATGATGTGGTACACATCACGTGAGAATGTTCGAAAATCCGCACTTCAATTCACGTCAGCTTCTGCGACAGGAAAAGCGACAAGAACGGGCATGAGCAAGGGATGCAGACGACGTCGCATTGCAAACGGGTGGTAAGAAAATGAAGTCTGATCCTCCGCGCGCGCTAATCTCGGCTGACTCGTTCGACGAGAGGCTGCGCGACGTCTTTTCCTTCCGCGCGGCAATCCCATTGGTGAGTGATGTGTATGATATGCTGTGAACTGCAGCACCAGGCTCACAAGATTGATGATGCTTGTGTTGTGATAGCTTGATGAATATTTGTCGTCAATCCAGATCGACGACGATGATCCGGCTTTCCTGTTCGATTGGCAAATGGACAACGTGAACGCGTTCGTGGCTGCGGCGAACGGCTTGAACCCGGCTCAAGCGCCTCCATGGCTGCGAACTCGACCACCACATATCACGGCCAGCTCATTTGTAGACGATGTCGTGTACAGACTCCAGCCACTGGCAGGAGGCCGCTTTGGGCATATAATGCTGGCGCCAAATAACACGGAGCAGGTTATCGCCATTGGGGCGACGCTCATTTCTCTACAGAATGATGTATTCTTACAGAATGCCGCGCAGCAGGCGCTTCCGATGGTAAATTATGTTGAGCGATACCTCGCCGTGACGGCTAATCTCACTGACTCAAAAGTGCACAAGGCGCGGCCGAACACTCTCCCACCGCCTCTTTTAAACGGAGTACCAGTGCGTCGGCTCTTCTATTGATGCGCTGTCGTCTGTGCGCGTATCGAGCCCAATGTGGGTGTAAGTTGCGTAGTCATCTAGAACTTAATTCTAATAGATGTCATTTGAAGCCTCTTTCTCTTTACACTCACTCGTCGGATAGATGATTACACTACTTTATCGTCGGCCTCTGCTCGCTTTCCGTGCCAAACATCGTCTCGTACGCTTGTCACGCTTGCAACCGCTCCTGGTTGCGCGTCACAATGGGCATCAAGGTTTCTTCACCGCCATCAAATCCGCTACCGTGGCAAAGCTGAGCTTCACATACAGCGCTTCCTATCCATTGAGATGATCGCAGGTCTAAATCTTCCTTAAATACACGCTCGGCCTTGGCCACAAACCCTTCGAAGCGACGAAAACAGTAGCCACTAGCCTCTTGGGACCGATTTGCTTCCAGTCGGCAAGGATGGTACGTCATCATCTCGTTTTTTGCTGCAACTTGTCTTGCTTCTTCGTGCAGTTAGGTTTATTTTGAGGCTCTTTTACTTCTCTAGAGCGTCCAACTTGTTTAAAGTGACTGTAACTCTCACAAAAAGCTGACAAAACGTTCGTTCTGTTCCTTGTTGTAATGATACGAGCATGCTCGTCGCTGCAGTTCCGGACGTGCTTGCAGCGTTTGTACCAGTTTAACTAGAGACAATTTCTTCCGATCCATAACACGACATTCTTGCTCCATTATGCGATGCTGCTTCAGAGACGAGATTGTGTTCTTCACAGCCAAAATATTTGTATTATCCTGTTAAATGAATAAATGCTTTGCGCTCGGCTTCAAGCTTGAAGACAAGTTGTTGTAGACCGTACCACTCCTGCAACAGACTTTGAACATCGTTCTCAAGTTTCTGCTTGTCGGCACTGAGCGCGTCGAATTTGTTATTCAACTTGCCCCATCGATGTTTTTGATTCGGCAAGCTTGTCATGGATATCCTTCATATGCTTGCAATTATCTTGCTTGGAAAGTCTCAAGCTCTTTTTGAATCTCTCGCTTCGATTTGATTTGCTTTTCAAGGATCAAATACCTTAGCCTCCAACTCGTTTTGAGTCCTTTCAACTTAGTGAATGCGCTGATTTATTTCCGACTCGTGACTTTTCGTCATCTCTGCGAGCTTGTCGCCTAGACGAGCGCATTCTGCTTTTGTCGACATAACTTTAAAGATCTAGCTCCCTGGTTTCCAGTGCTAAAGCATCCCTTTCATCTTGTTGTACACTGCTTCATCTTGTCAAAAAAAAACTTTTCTAAACGTTGATATTTTCGCTTGGGTTCTTCCAGTATTTGAAGCAGCCGCTCGTTTTCGCTCCTTATTCTGTCGTTTTCCACTTCACTACGCTTTGAGCTCAGCCGAAGCCCAGACAGCTGAGCGTTTATATCAACCATAGCACTTTCCTTTTGCTGTAGATCAATAACTTGTGTTTTCCCGACTTGTTCCATCGACCTTGCATGTCGTTCAATGCCACATATTTAGTTCCCACTAGAGCTTCCCATCGTCGAGCAGCTTCATCTAACTTTACCATTTAATTTTTCAGTTCTGAAGTAGATTGAGATAGTTCCGTGTGCGTAACTTGGAGATCTTCAAAATTTCTTGCTATCGTTCGTTTGGAAACAATTGCAGCATCGTACGAACGAGTGAGATCATCAAAGTCACGCTTTGACCCTTCTGCTCTTCCAAAATAGCCAGTTGCTCTTTAAGCACACGAATACTGCGTTCAAGTGTACACTGCTCCGAATCACTTAAATTCTGTAGCTTGTGCTTTTCTTGAGTTAAGTTAAATCCACTAGCGTTTGGCGTAGCTCTTCTTGTTTTTGCTTGCTGAAAGTAGATCCGAGGAGAGTGCAGAGTTTTCATGTTGAAAATGTTTACGATTCTTTTCAGCTTGAAGTAGCAAGCCTTCGCCAGGTGAAACCTGCGATTGCAAATGTTTTATCTCTAATTACAAAGCGAAATGCGATGAGCAATATTTGTGGCACTCATCACATATCTTTCGCGATATTTGCGTACGTGTAAAATTGTTTCTTATGACACTGCGAGATCGTAACGACAACATTTGACTACTTTGACTGGAGTCAAAAGTTGACTTTGACCATCCCAATCCTGGCTAGTTTTACACGAAAGCCTTGCATGCTGTAAAGCCTTTTTCCAGCTTCTGAATGTGATTCTGAAGATAATTCAAGTTCTTGTGATGGTGCTGAAACAAAAGCTGGGAACGTAGCAGATTAATCACTTTCGTCAGTTCGTCATTAAAGAAGAAAGCTTGGAAGGATGAACTTGAATCGGACTCGTCATCCATGCGCTGTAGCTCTTCAATTTGTGCACGCAGTCGAAATAATTTTCTTCTTCTGGTCATCAATTGTTTCCCATGCAAAATGTAAAGATGCGTCATTATTTGATGCCGAGTCAACCTGTTGTATCTTTTGTGGACTCTCCATGCTACCTGCTTGCTCTAAAAATCTTTCCGTAGCATCAATTGAAGTTCTTCTAGCTGTTTAGAATTACTCACTCCAGCGCAAACTTTGTTATGAATCTATTTGCAGCATTAAACATACCAAAATCAGTCTAAAATGGCGATATACAACTCAGTTGTCCACCTCCTCGTCTTTCTGCAGATGCACATGCAATTGCCGCATTATGTCTGACCTCTCCACTTCATTCATCACTAAACTCTCCCTTTCATTCATTTTTAGACCCATTAAAGTCACCAAAAGCAGCTTCAGCTACCAAATTTCGCGGAGAATGTGTAACTGTTAAACCCAATTTTGCATCTCGTTGTTATGTCGAGTCTATCCACAAAAACACAAATAATTAATGAAACATGCCTTGCAAAAACTGATCCAATTTGCTACTATACCGA